>VMDO01030383.1:0-21379 GCA_007922755.1 Pedetes capensis | reverse complement strand
AGAATTAGAAAAAAATTGATTCTGGGATTGATCTATGTATACATTTAGTGTTTTGTTGGGACTAAACTGTCTTATATTTATTCTGTGCAATAATTGCTTTACATATTTCTATAAATTCAATTATTCATACTCTACAGCTGTGAATACATAATACATAAATAGAAAACCAAGTCCCTGAACTCAGAGCTCAGAGTATAAAGCAAAATCATACTCACATAAATACCATTAACAAAGAATAAAAGTATATATGGAAGCAAATTCCACATTGAAGAATATTGGGGGTTCCTAGAAAACGATCCCCTGGCTAGGGTTTCCTGGGCCAGCCTGGAGGACTGACCTGTGTCCTCCAGGGCCAGTGACCCTTGGCTGACCCCTGGAATACATCCTGGTTACTCGTTCCTCCCCCTCCCATCAAGTGATCAAAGATGGCCCCTGGCCAGCTAGGCCCTGTCTTGACCACCTCCACTTTGATTGGTTAGCCAGAGCCTCTTGATTGGCTCCCAAAGGAACATCAGTGATTGGATCACTCCACACCTTACCCACTATCCAAAGTGCACCCCAAAATCACCTTTTTTGCATAACTGCCTTACTTGGCAGGTATGACAGGTAAATTGTCATACCTGTCAGGGAATGTTCCCTCATTTGCTGCTCCCGGTACACACCTCCTTCCAGGAGCCTATATATATAGGCCCCTGGACACCACCCTCAACCCTACTGTTCTCCACCTGCTATTCCAGACCCCATCACCTTGATCCAGTGCTCCCCCATCCTATGGCAGACTTCAATCAAGAGAGTGTATCACTCTCAGGGGCCCCAAAGAACCAAAGGCACCTAGCAAGACATGAAGCGCCCATCAATTCCTTCCAATCCTGGGAAGGATGAGGGTAGAGAAGGCTAGCTGTGAGAGGTAAGACCAGTGGTCCTCCAGTGCCTTCTAGGAACCATAAGAGCTGCTTAGCATAGAGTTGTAACATCACTGAGGCAGCAGCATTCCGTGCTGCTAGCCTCTAAGCCACCACTCCTAAAGGACTGCTTACTGGTTGCTCTTCTCTGTGGGAGCAACCTAATAAAAGTTCCTGTTCCCCTTTGTTTAGAAGGTCTCCTAAAGTCCTTCTTTGTCACCTCTGGCCAAGCTCCCATCCTCATCCTGAGGGTTCCTGACACCGAACTGGTGTCAGGGCCAGGATCTGATCCCTGCCTGGCCCAAGCCAACCCCATCAGAAGAACATCATCAGTTACATGTACCACAGACAGGAATTACAATGTGTGTCTGGAAGGGTGCCTCTGTGATATTTGTGTCAGCCTTCATTGTGAATGCTGATGGTAGTTAGGCTGCTAACTTTCCTACTCTTTCTTATAGATGTCAAAGTACCAATTCTCCAGAGTCATTGAAGTTTGAAGTACATTGGTCTAATAAATATTCATGTCATATAAGGGCGTTATTTCCATTATGTTTTCTATAAAATCCCAAATACCAAAGAATTAGAACACACTTTTATAAAAGTTCATGATAATTCAGAAAGCATTTCATGATCTATAAATGCATTGAGATATTAATATGCATATTGACTATCATTTCACAGGACAAAAAGAGAATTCTCTTTATTTAAATTCTCCAGCATGAATTCTGGGTTAACTAATTCTTTACAGTTATAAAAACTTTGTGTTTCTTAGGGGCTTATATATGCTGTCATAGTTTATTGTTATAGCATCCTATTAAAAATAGATGGACTAAGTGTTAATATTCCCCTTGTTAATTTCAGTTCTAGTCAACAAACTTCAATGAATACATTCTATATGCCAGTTCATGTGCTAGTGACATAAAAATCTATACAATAGAACTCTTTTTCTTACTGGGAAATATAGTCATCCACATGCAAAAAAACAAAAGCTGACCCGCATCTCTCAATATACATGAGTTAACTCAAAATGGATAAAAGATCTCAACATAAAACCAGAAACTTTAAAACTTTTAGAATGCAAGATAGGCAATACACTCCATCATATAGGTATAGGAAAGTATTTCCTTAATAGGACTCCAATTGCTCAAGAAATTGCAACAAGAATAGATAAATGGGATTACATGAAATTAAAAAGCTTCTGCACCACAAAAGAAACAATTAACAGAGTCAAGGAAACCCCCACGGAATGGGAAAAATCTTCACATTTTATACATCAGACAAAGGTCTAATTACTAGAATTTATAAAGAACTCAAGAAAAAAATTCCCAAAAACCCAAATAACCCAATACACAAATGGGCAAAGGAACTGAGTAGACAGTTCTCAAATGAAGAGGTCCATAAAGCCATGAAACACATGAAAAAATGATCAATATCCCAGCCATTGGGGAAATGCAAGTTAAAACACCTCTGAGATTTCACCTTACACCAGTAAGAATGGCCAAGATCAATAAAACAAATAACAACAAATGCTGGTGAGGTTGCGGGGAAAAGGGAACACTCTTACATTGTTGGTGGAGCTGTAAATTGGTCCAGCCACTGTGGAAATCAATATGGAGGTATCCTAAAAAACTGAAAATAGATCTACCATATGACCTAGCTATAACACTACTGGGAATTTACCCAAAAGAAGATGGGTCATCATACCACCGAGACACCTGCATCTCCATGTTCAATGCAGCGCTTTTCACAATCGCAAGGATATGGAATCAACCAAAGTGCCCTTCAACAGAAGAATGGATAAAAAAAAAAAAAACTATGGTACATTTACACAACGGAATACTACTCAGCAATCAAGAAAAATGAAATAAGGTCATTCGCAGCAAAATGGATGGAATTAGAGAAAATCATTTTAAGTGAATAAACACAAGCTCAGAAAGAGAAACACCACATGTTCTCACTCATATGTGAGAGCTGAATCAAAATTATAAGAAGGAAAAATCCTTTTCAAAGGTCGGATCAAAATAAAATGAAAAAAATAAAGCTAAGAATGGTGTCAATATAAATGGTCTAGAAAATGCATGCAATTGTTCTGACAAGATAAAAACAAAGTTCACTACAGGAAAAGTTTCTGTTTTAAACAGAACTGGAACCCAAGGACATATAGAAAAATATTACCAAGCAAATAATAGAGAAGACTTAGATGGAGAGGGGGGGAGTAGGGGGAAGCATACAGGAGGGTAAGGGTATACCTATATGAATAATGTACATCAAATGTATATATGGAAATGCCACAATGAAAATCATGTCAGAATGAATCACACTAAGGTGTACATTAAAAATTTCCAATAATAAAAAAGAACTCTTTTTCTTACAAGGTCATGGTGACTGCTAAAACATGAACAGCAGGTGACAATGCTAGTATGGCTCCTAACACATTGTAATAAACAATGCAATGGGAGTACAAAGAAGGAAACTTTAAACTCTCTATTGAATTTAAAGAAAAGGAAACCTTTCAAAAATGTGGTCGAATTTTCACTGGCCCCTAAAATGTAAACAGAGTTTTTACCTAGTAGAAAAGAGAAGATTGCTTAAGCAAAGAAGGGAATATGTAGACACAGGTGATGAAATCTGGGGCAAGTGAACAGCCCTATGGTCCTTATGTGGCCAGTCCTATGAAATGTGGGCAGGAGGAATGGGAAATGAAACTGGAAAAAAGTTTGGTTTAAATTGGGAAGGGCTTTGAATGCCATACTGAAGTGCCCATATAATTACTCCCACTTTTAGCACTTCCAGTGTGCCAGGAAATGTGCTATATACTTCAAGTATGCACTCATTTTCTCTTCACAAAGACTGCATGAGATCAGTATATTTTTTATCCCATTTTAAATTTGGCTCAGAACAAAAGTGGCAGAGCCAGAATGTAAATCAGGTCTGTTTGATGTCACAGCCCATGCTCTTAATCACTCTGTTTCCACTGCCTAACGTATTACTTTCTTGCTGGAAGGGCATCTCTTTCTTCCTTTTGGGTCCCAAGAATACTTCCAACTTATTTCCTCTCTCTTACCTCCCTCCTTTGACTCTCCTATCGAAATATCTCTTGATATAAAAGAATGAGTCAGGAGTTTCTGGTGACTACTTATTTGTTCTTCCAGTTGCAACTATGTTGGGGAAGATAAGGAATCAGCTGTCCTTCAAGTCTTAGCACGTCTAGACCCTACGTGAGCTGACCATGCCTGCTCTTGGTTCATTGAGGTGACTCACTGTATAAGTCCATTTTCTATTTTTTATAACAAAATACCAAAGCTGGATATGTTGTAAAGAAAAGAAGTTTAATTGTCTCAAAGTTTTGGAGGATACAAGTCCAAGATTGGGAAGTCCTATGTGTTTGGCCTCTGGTGAAGTTCCCCTTGACTGCATCATGGCAAGAGCACAATCAACACAGAGAGATCACATGACAAGACAGGAAGCCAAGGACCAGTAAGGGATAAGTATTGCTCTTTATAACAATCTGCCCTAGTAGGGCCCCAGAAGAACTAAATTAGCCTCATCCAAGGGTAGTGCCTCCAATGACCTAATCACCTGCCACTAGGCCCTGCCTCTTAAAGAATTCACCACCTCTTTACATCACCACACTGGACTGGAGACCAAACCTCCAGCACAAGAACCCTCAAGTCAACCACCCAAATCATAGACCTTAACAAATGTTTCACTGGCAAAATGTGCTGCCTATCCATACCCTCTGAATCAACTATATGAAGTTGTTTGGACAGCTCTAGTGTAAAGGAGGACATAACAGCATTAATCTATTTCTAATCCTTTCTTAGAATTTTAGATTCATCAAGAACTTCAGAAGAAGACAAAAAATGTCACAGCCACCTACCCACTGTACTAATGACAGCTTAGCCCTTCCCAGAGAAGAAATTTCCCATTTCTGGGTATGAATGTAATTTTTTTTGCTTTGGAGCCCTACCCTGCAATCTATCGAAGCTGACATTTTCCATTCTGTGATAGGGTGAAGACATTGGTTTGATGATTTTCTTTTGCCAGAAGCTTTTTCTTTTATGGCATATAGTAGCTCAGGCTGCATCTATTCTGATTGCCAAGAACTTCACCTTCTTTGGGGGAATCTTTACAAAGACAATGGGCCTAAAACTATAACCATTCCCTCTTTTTTGCAAGACTTTTAACCCCCTCAGCATTTCTATGTGTGGGGGTTATGCCTGTCATGTGACTGGGGCCATGACTGTCACCTGGTTGAGGCCAATGATTTGTATATACTCAAATATAAAACCTTACATCATGGGAATTTTGTTCCATTCTAAGTATCTTCTATGACTTTATTTTTATTTAATCTAGAAGGTAAGCAGGATATACTCCATTGCCCTTTAAAATATGAGGAAACACAAACATGAAATAGTGTCCTTTATAATGAATAGAATTTGGAGTAGAAATAAAATTAGAACTCAGGTCTCCTCAGCACTGTGGAGAATCTACTACATCACATAGTTTGAACAAGATACAGACATGTTGTCACTACTTCTGTAGACTGGTGGATAAACAAGGTCAAGAAAGTTCACCACGCAGGCTCAAGAGCACAAGGCACCTGAAGCCCTTTCACCAGAGATAGAAAGCCCTAGTATAGCTACTTCAGTTAACAATGGCTCTCCCAACTCCTCCTTCATCCCCTGACAACCTATGAAAACTCACCCTCACCAGCCATAAGACACTGATGCCTATTGATTGTCTCAATCCCCCTGCACCAAGAAAAATGAAATAAAAGCTATTTGGCTACACATTTAAGCCTTGTGGGTTACTCTCATTTTGCCATCTGCTGAGCCTAACAGTTGGATGCACAATCTCCATGTTATTAGGCTAATTGTTAATTCTCTTCTGTACCTTGTAACCAATAGTTACTAACATATATCCATTGTTTCCCATGTGCCAAGCAAAGAGCTGAGTGCTTTGCAGGGATTATCTCATTTATTCTTCTAACAATCTTGTGAAGTAGATGCTACTCTTAATCTTTATTTTTCATGTTCTTAACCACTCAGGTTTGATGCCACCCCAATATTGCAATATTAAGCTCCTTGTTGTTGTTGTTGTTAGGTGCCGTCAAGTCGGTATCCGACTCATAGCGACCCTTACAGGGTTTTCAATGGCTGACTGTTTCGGGATTGCCTTGGGAGTGGATTGCCACGTCCTTCTCCCGTTTGTGTGGTGCTAGGAATTGAACTCGGGTCCTCAGAGACTGCAGCATAGTGCTCTACCAACTGAGCTAAATCCCAGCCATTAAGCTCCTAGGAAACACAAAAACTAGTGCTAAGGCATTGATGTATCATGTTTCCTTCTCTTATGCTACATCTGCTGTATATTTTCAACCAGATTTTTGAGATATATCACATGAAATAATTCATCCCTTTAAAGTACACAAATTAATACTTTTTACCATATGTACAACACTGTATAATTATTGCCACAATCAATTTTATAATTTGCCATCACTTTATACAGAACTGACCTCTCTATTCTGGTAGTGTGTTTTTGTTTTGTTTTAATGTAATGGAGAGTAGAATCTGACATGACTCCAAATCTTTCTTAGCCAAAGATTCAGAACAGAGGTCAAAGACTTGAATGCTGCAGATAACATCACAAAATGACCAAGTATCAACTCTGTACAGGACGAGGCAAATCAGAAGAAGCCTGCCCTTTTAAAAAGGGAGCAGCTACAATTGAAATATGTTGGAAACTGGACCCAATTACTTCTCAAAAGTAAGCCAGAAACACAGACTTTTATATGAAATTCTCCTACAGCTCTTTTTTTTTGGATGATAGCAACTGAATTAAATAAAACTATGTAGAGTAAATGTAGCTGGGATTTAGCTCAGTTGGTAGAGCGCTGCGCTGCAGTCTCTGAGGTCCCGAGTTCGATTCCCAACACCGCAAAAATGGGAGAAGGACGTGGCAACCCACTCCCAAGGCAATCCCGAAACAGTCAACCATTGAAAACCCCATGAGGGTCACTACGAGTCAGATACCAACTCGATGGCACCTAACAACAACAACAACAACAACAACATGCAGAGTAAATAAATAATGTGTGGGGGCTAGATTCAAATCTTGGGTCATGAGCCAGGCATGGGGGTGCACACTTGTAATCCCAAAGACTTGGGAAGTGGAAGCAAGAAAATTGTGAGTCCAAGCCAAGAGGCAGGCTGCATAACTTGGCAAGATGCTGATTCAAAATGAAAAATAAAAAGTGGGCTATGAGTGCTTCCCAGTGGTAGAACACTTGCAAAATATATGTATGGCCCAGGGTTCAACCCCCCAACAAAAATAAAAACAAAAACAAATCCTGCATCACTAGTTTGTAACTTCCACACTCAGGAAATAAGTAGATTCTCTAAGTTTCAGTTTTGTTGACACTGTCTTCCCCTGCCCCTTCTCCATCTACCTAAGTGGAATTTGAGTTTCTGGCTATAGGGCTTTGATTTATATATAGTTTTGTCTAAAGTAAGACCATGAACCAGATAGCTTCTTGAGAGACCTCCTTTCATACTGGTTCAATATTGATGTGTGCTCACTTCTCTGAAAAGAGATTTGAATGATATGTTCCTTATGACTTTCAAGAGAGTTTGCATCTAGCAGTTTTATCCTTTTGGGAACCCAAACCTGATGCTCAGACTCAAGATGCCCCTATATGTCAATATAAAGCAAATGGTCTTATGCTTTCTCAGCCTCTGATTATGCTCCTGACATGAAGACAATCTGATTTGCAAAGGAGCATCTAGCACTGACATGTGCCCTTCTCCTTTGGAGCATACTGTCTTCCAGGTGCTTTTGCCACTCTTTCACCATTAGGCTAGTTCTAAGGGCTGCACTTGTATGAATGCTTACCTTAAAGATTTTGTTAAGGATTAGAAATGATGTGCGCTAACTCTCTAGGATAGTGTCTGCCCCTTGGCAGGTGCTCACTAAAAAAACCCCACAAGTACTGGTTTTAATTCTGCTGATGTTTGAGAGAAAACAAATTCCTGGTGAGAGGAAAGAAAAATAGCAGCATGTGACCAGTCTGCCTTGTCAACAATAGAAATGCAAGGTTTCTGACATACTGCAGCCCATCTGCAGAAATAAGCGAAAAAGCATAACCTTCCTCAATCTGGGGTTTGCCTCGTCCTTATATCCCTTTGCCATTGGATTATGAGAATGCATGGCTCCAATTAGAATGCTGGCTAGTGTTATAGATTATTTGGCTGCTAAGTCTACCAGGTAGAAGGAATATGAGCCTGGCAATAAACTCAGCACAGCTACTAAATTCTCCTGGAAAGTCATATGTAAGTGCTATTTCTGCAGATATGTATTTCATAGGCATCTGCTCTACAATAACAAAAACTGAAATTTTAAACAACATAATGTCTTTTTACTCACTATGATGAGTGGAACAAAATTAGATAGGAGGTTATTATGGGGTAAATTATCCCCTTATGGGGATATATCCCCTTATGGGGTAAATTATTTCCCCCAAGTCTATGTTGATAGCCCTGACCACTGGTACTTGTGAACATGGTCACCTTTGGAAATGAGGTCTCAGTCTGTTTTGTACTGCTGTAGAAGAATATCACAAACTGGGTAATTTATAAAGAAAATAAATTTATTTCTTATTATTCTGGAGGCTGGAAAGTCCATGACTGAATGATTATATCTGATGAAGTCCTTCTTGGACATTACAACATGGCAGAAGGCATCACATGGCAAGAGAGTTCATGTGAGAAAGGATGGGATCAAGATAACACTCAAAATAGAGCTCAGTTTTATAACAAATTCCCAGAATAACTAATCCACTCCCAGGATAATGGCATTATTCCACTCACAAGAGTCCTAATTACTTCTTAAAGTTTCACCTCCCAATAATGTAACGGTGGTGATTAAATGTGAATATGAGTTTTGGAGGGAGACAAATAATAACAGGGTCTTTACAGATGTAATTGGGCTACAGATGAGATCATACTAGAGTAGGATGGGCCCTCAATCCAATATAACAAGTATCTTTATAAGAAGGGAGGAGACACACACAGGTAAACACAGGAAAGACTGCTATGTGAAGACACAGACATACAGAAGGATGATCGAGGCAGAGATTTGTTGTGGAGTTCCCAGGGGGATAGAGAGTACCCAAACATGTCAGGTACCTGGGGCCTGCCTAGCCCTCTTTGAGGACTGCACTCTGTCCTCCAAGGCAATTTACCCTTCCCCCACATCTGGGTACCTCACTCTTCCCCCTTCCCATCAAATGAGCCAAGATGGTGCTGGCCAGCTCAGGCTTCTCCGAGGCCTGATTGGCTGAGCTACATCTGCCTCCTTGATTGGTCAAACCCTTGCCCTTGTGCCACCCACAGCCCTTCCCTGATTGGCCAGCTTTCATTCCTTGACAGTTGGATGGCAGTTGGCTTAAGGGGATAAAAGCCCCTGGCCCGGGAGCCCAAGAGCTCATTCTGAAATCCATCTAGGGATAGCTCAGAGCTTTTACCTGAACATCACCTAAGCAGAACTCACTCAGTCCTCTGGCCCCATGAGGACCAGAGGCTTGCATCCGCCTGACCGACCTATCCTTTAGCCTACCCTTAGCCTGCCTTCATTCTTCCACCAACCTGCTCCCATCCTTGCCTCTGCCTGCCTGCATCCACTGGATCATCTCCTCCTCCTCCTCAAACAATGGATCTAGTGCTTCGAGAGGCGAACCTCCGAGAGCCAAGCTCAGGGCCTCCAATGCAGCAAAGACTTCAGGACAGGATGAGCAATGACACCTGGGAGTCCCTGCCCCAGGGGCTGGGATAGCAGCTGAGAGCCTACCTCCCCCATCTCCCTTCCCTGCCCCAGCCATCTACCACCTACCCCTTCCCTTTCCCTATAAATAAACCTGTCTTGTTCACCACTCCTGAGCATGACGCCCTGTTCCCCGGCCTGAGTTCTTTGCAGGGTGCAGTATTGGGGCACCCAGTTGAAACACACAACACAGAGGATCACAGGCTCAAGTCCAGCCTTCCCCAACATAGATTGGCATTATGCAGCTATAAGCCAAAGAACATCAAGGATTGTCAATACCAACTAGAAGCTGGGAGAAAAAGCCTGACTCTGCCAACACCTTAATTTCAGATTTCTTGCCTATAGATCTGTAGGATGATAAATTTATGCTGCTTTAAGTCACACAATTTGTTGTTATAACAGCTCTAGAAAACTAATTCTGGAGGTATAGTTGGTGTTGTTAGGTGCCGTCGAATCGTGTCCAACTCATAGCGACACTTGTGGGGTTTTCAATGGCTGAGTATTTTGGGATTGTCTCAGGAGTGGATTGCCACGTCCTTCTCCCATTTTTGTGGTGCTGGGAATTGAACCTGGGACCTCAGAGACTGCAGAGTGGTGCTCTACCAACTGAGCTTAATCCCAGCCCAGGAGGCATAGTAGAAGGGGTATATTCTTGGAAGTCAGACAAACCGTGGCTTTGCTATTTTTAAACTCTAGCCTTGCACAGATGGTTTAATATCTCTGAGCCTCCATTTCCTCATCAATAAAATAAAACTAACACTAACTGCCCCATAGGATTATTATGAGCATTAAATAAAATGTTTGAGGTTTAAAGTGTCTATCATATAACAATGGTGATTTCCATCGTTATAAGCATATATTTCTGAAAAGTAATTTGATTTAAAAATAAGTAAATGTTTTACATATGCATATCCTATGATCCAGGAATTTCTAAGGTATATATGCACAGTAATTTTTAAGGTATATACCCACTCCTAATTACATACCCAACAGAAACACACACACTAGAGTACTCATAACACCAGCATTCATGACAGTAAAAACTGCCATCTGCCTATTAACATTAAGATGAAAAATTAACTGCAGTATATTAACACAATTGAATGCTATATAGCAGTGGTCCCCAACCTTTTTGGCACCAGGGACCAGTTTTGTGGAGGCAATTTTTCCATAGACTGTAGGCAGAGCTAAGGTAGTAATGCAAGTGAAGGGAAGCAGCTGTAAATACAGATGATGTTCACTCACTCATTGGTCATTCACCTCCTGTTGTACAGCCCAGTTCCTAACATTTGTACTGGTCCACGACCCAGGTGTTGGGGATCCCTACCCAACAGCAATTAGAATGAGGTAGCTATAACTCTTCACAACAAAGAAGATAAAGATCCCATATGTAATATTGAATGAATGATGCCAGAAACAAAACAATTACATGTAGTATGATTCCAAATACATGTAAATTTTAAAACTCAGGCAAAACGAATACATACTGTTAGAAATCCTAATGGTGCTTATGGTTAGGAGGAAGTAGTGATTAAGAGGAGCATCAGTGAGGTTTCCTGGGTGTTGGTTACCATCACTGTCTAGACATGGTGGGTGGTTATATGGTTGCATTCATTTTGAAAAATTTTCAAACTGTATACATTCATGATATATGCATTGTCTGTATGTATATTGTATTTCAACAAAATTTTAAAAATGTATTTCATTTTATATAGTAATTCCAGATCTAAAACTATAACCTAAAGGGAAATAAAATGTATATCTGAGAACAGTCAGCATAGTAATATATATCACAGCTTGTTCACAGAAAACTATGCACATATACAATAGGAGAGAGATGGTTTAGTCATTTATGATAGGACACATAATATTATGTAGGAAAGGGTTTTACATCCATCCCTCAACAGAACACTTTTGTGTTAATAACTCTCATAGGCTATTCATTAAGGAGGTCTTTAGAGATAAGCCAAACTTCTCACTTTATGCCTCTGTGTTTTTTATTTATAAGGAAGGAAAGTGACTTGCGTAAGTAATGTGTCTGCCTAAGTCACCTTCTGTTCGTGTCAAAAGTGGAAGATAAATGAGAGTGAAATGAATTGGGATTGGGACACACATTATTTGACATTGAAGAACAATAGAACATCAGTCATCTGGTAGAGAGCAACTGTTTCAGCTTACACAGAATATTCAATCAATAGTGCTGGAACAGCTGGGTAGACATTTGGAGAACAAAGAAGGGTAGATCACTGTGTTACTTCTTTTACCACAAAAAAGTCTAGACCAAAGAGAATAACTGAATAACACAGAAAATTTCAAAATAGTAATTTTCAACAGGCAAGAACTTTCTAAGCAAGATTCAAACCTCTAAACTGCTAGAGGCAAAAGACCATAAAATTTCTAAAAATATTCAAGGAAAAACTAATACTATGAAATGGTTGTAGGTAAATGGCAAACTGACAAAAAGTTTTTTAGTATGATGAAGGACAAATATCTTAATAGAGTTTTTACAAAACCAAAAATAAGATCACAATCCAATAAAAAATGGGAAAGAGAAACAAGCAAGGAGTTCATAGAAAAAAGCAAATGGTACCTGAAAACAATTGCACAGTTATCATAGGGCAACATACAGTTCTGAGTGATTTACACATTTAAGCCCCATGACAAGTCTATATAAAGTACAGATTGATAAGATTTTCATCTTACAGATAAGGAAAATAAGATATTGAGAGGTTAAGTGATGTACCCAATACAATACAATTGGTAAATAGTAGTACTCAGCTTTGACCTTACCTTTGATTGTAAATATGATTGTGCTGTTTGAATTTTTTTATTAGTATTTCAGTTTTACATGTTAGTGTGATAGAGTTATATGTCAGTTGGTATATTTGTTATGCAACTCTCAAATCAGTATTCCTACTTCTTCCATCTCTTTAAACATTTTACAGAAAAAAATAAACAGAAAAAAGAAAAAGAAAGAAAAAGTAAGAATTTTGATTAATATGAAATGACAGTGTATGCCACCATGAGTTATTGCCTGACATGTTTTCCTATTTATACTTTCATGGAGGGAGAGAAGAAACACAAAATACAGGATGCAACTGTTTGAATTTTTTAATGTGTGTGCATGTCTTATTTTTCAATTAAAAACAATGCCACTGGCAAACAAATTACATGGAGTATGAAATTATTCAAAATGGGTTATGTGAATGTGTCCAGATTCAGATTTAACTAACATTTGTTAGGGTATAATATGCATCAGGTTTTATTCTAAGCACTATCATGAACATCACTTCTATGAGCCCCTTGGGTAAATGAGGAGGGCAGAGTCAGGAAATTGTTTTTTCTGTCTCTAGTTCAAGAGCCACAGAAGAAAGCCCGTGATTCATTTTCTTATAAGCTACTATATTGCAGAGGTCTGCAGCCATACCACTGTGGCATCCAATTCCATCAGGTCTCAGAAGCTAAGCAGAGTTGGGCCTAATTAGTACTTGGATTGGAGATGGCCTGGGAACACCAGGTACTGTAGGCTTGGGAGAAGAACTAGGCAACCCAGTCCCCCAAAACAGTCAGTCATTGAAGACACTATGAATAGCCGAGAAGCACTAACAATCCTGTTTCACCTGTTGTATGTATGGTTGCTATGAGTTGGACACCGACTCTATGGCACCTAACAACAACAACAACACTAGATTGCAGAAGCGTAGGTGATGCAATTTTTGTTGCTGACAGAATTCATTAATTCTTCTGAACAATAGTGACAATTACCATTTATTAAGTTCTTATGTGCCAAATGCTGCAATTTGTGATTCCTATTTAATTTTCATGGGCCAAGTTTTAGCTCATTGGTAGAGTGCTGCTTTGTGCTCTCTGAGGCTCTGGGTTCGATACCCAGCACCACAAAAATGGGAGGAGGACATGGCAGCCCACTCCCCAAATAATCCCAGAACAATCGGCCATTGAAACCCCTATGAATAGCAGAGAAGCACTGACATAATGCTGGACATGGTATAGTGTTGGGGAATGTTTTCTTCTTTTGTAAATAGAGTTGCTATGAGTCCGAACCAACTTGACAGCACCTAATAACAACAATTTAATTCTCACAGCAATATGATCAGTTAGGCATTATTCTAACCTTGATGTGGATAAGAGGCATTTAAGTCACAGCAAGATTAAGCAACTTACTCAAGATCATAGTCCAGGCCTCTTTGATTAATGACATAACTTTGCTTGATGTAACTGAAGAAGATTTGAAGAATTTACTGATGAAGATCAAAGAAAACATCTTTTGGTATGGATTGTGACTCAATATCAAGAAAACAAAAATCCTTACAACTGGGTCATTAAGCAACTTCATGATAAATGGAGAAAAGATGGAGGTTATCCAAGATTTTGCGGTACTTAGTTCTACAGTCAACACCCACAGAAACAGCAGTCAAGAAATAAAAAGATGAATTGCACTGGGAAACGCTGTTGCAAAAGACCTCTTTAAATTTTTGAAAAGTAAAGATGTCACCTTGGAGACAAAGGTGTCCCTGACTCATGCCTTGGTAATTTTCAGCCACATCATAAGTTCGTGAGAGCTGGACATTGAATAAGGGAGACAGGAGAAGAATTGATGCTTTTGAATTATAGTGCTGGAGATGAATATTGAATGTACCAAGGACAGCCAAAACAACTAACAGATCTGACCTAGAAGAAGTGAAGCCAGAGTGCTCCTTGGAAGCAGGGATGGCTAGTCTGAGTCTGACATATTTTGAACATGTTGTCAGGAGGGACCAATCCATGGAGAAGGACAGGACATCAAGTTTGGGAGAGTCGGGGGTCAATGAAAAAAAGGAAGACGCTCATCTAGATGGATTGACATAGTGACTTCAACAATGGGCTTAAACAGAAAAAGATCCCGTGCCTGGCACAATGCTGGTGAGTGCTTAGTTATGTTGTATATGAGATATCTATGAGTCAGACATGACTCAATGGCACCTACCAATAACAACTTTGTTCTTGGAATGGTATTAAAACTTTATATGAATTATTACATTTAATGCTTATAAAAACTTCACAAGGCAGGATAACTATTGTTACTAATTCTTCTGAGAGGTGAATGAATTCAAGTTCAGAAGGAATAAATGTTTCCAGATTTATCCAGCAATTAGTGATATGTTGTTGTTTTGTTAGATGCTATTAAGTCGGAACCAACTGACAGTGACCCTACACATAACAGGATGAAACACTACCATACACTGTGCCACGTTTATGATCTTTTTATGTTTGAGCCCAATGTTGCAGGCACTATGTTTCTTTTCATTTTGAGTCACACCACATCAGCAAATGGAGGTCCCAGGGGCTTTACTCCATTCCTGTAACTAAGGTCCACTCTACTTTGAAGAGACAACTTTCCCCAGTTGTCTCTTGAATGCCTTACAGCCAGCAGGGGCTCATTCTCCAGCACTATATTTGACAATGCTTCTCTGTAATTCATACAGCTTTCAATGGCTAATTGTTTCAGGATTGGGATGCCAAGTCCTTCTGCCTAGTCTGTTTTAGTCTGGAAGCTCAGCTGGACCCTATCCCCACTTTGGGGGGTGCTGCTGGTGTCTGAGATACCAGTGGTAAAGCTTTTAGCATTTCAGCAACATGCAAGCACCCACAGCATGTCATCCTTACATACAGGTAGGGGTAAGTGAAATAGCCAGTGTTTAAACAAGGTTGTCCATTCGGCTTCAGAGCATATGCTTATTATTCTAAGCATACAACTTATAGTTCAAGAGGAGCGCTTTTCAAACCAAATAGTATTTGTAAACATTGAGATCTTTTTCAGCTCTATGCTTGGGTGTATGTGGGCAGAAGAGAAGGGTAAAATATGAACCAGATAAGAGGACAGGAAGAACTCTCCCAAACAAGGCACTTCTAAATGATGCAAAGTGCATACTGGATTGCACTACAGGGAAGATAGAGAAGTGAGGCCTGGAGTAGCCACCAAAGCCTTGTAGAGGAGGCTACTCAGAAGGAGGAATAAGACTTTATAGGGGCAATAGTGAGTGGAAAGAAGGCATTGTGAAAGTCATGAGCAAAGGCTGAGAGGAAGGATTAGAAGGATGTTTCTGGCTCACACCCTGCCTAAACTGGAGGACAATATTTTTCAACAACTCAGGAAAGACGCTAGAGGGGCAAACAAGCTCACCTCAGCACTTTGCCTCCATCCAGAAGTGATAAAATTCATTCTTACCCGAGATAATTGGGTCAGGGAAGAATTCTTTAAAGGAAATTGTTTGAAGAGAATGAGGGTGCTAGATCATGTTGTAGCTCTAAGTCAGATTTTATATTGTGGCAAATTCCTGGTATTTCTGGCACACCTGTCCTCCCATATAATTATCCCAACCCAAGTCAATCTAATTATCTGATCTAACACCACTGCATATGAAGTTAAGGACCATCCACCTCTGAAAACATCTAAAAAGATGTGACTGCCACTTCCACCACTCTTATCATTAATATTTTAGTGGACTGGGGATTCTTGTTAAGGTCATGTGACACAACACAGGAGGAGTTTTGTAAACCATGAAGGAAATACAAAATGTGTTGTCATAATAAGTAGCAAAGCCCTTAGAATGTTTGTATGTAAGGCTACATGTCGTCAGAGATTTTAAAGGGAAAAATCATGCCAGCTATCTCTTAAAAACATGACAAGACCAATGTGGTGTTAAATGAAACATAGATGTGCTGACAATGAACAAACAGTATTTGCTATGTTAGCATGGTGCTTTTACTTTCTGAAAGCATTTTCTCAACCATTATCTTACTTGTTCCACCACTGCTGTTAAGTGTCGTCAAACTGGATCCAACTCAAAGCAACCCTATGTACGACAGAACAAAAATCCCCTGACACTGTGCCATGCCCAGCACTGTATCAGTGCTTCTCTGCAATTCATAGGATTTTCTATGGCTGATTTTTATGGGATTGTTTTAGTAGGGGGTTGCCAGGTCCTTCTCCCATTTTGGTGGTGCTGGGGATCGAACCTGGGGCCTCAGAGAGTGCAGACCGGCACTCTACTAACTGAGTTAAACCCTTGCTGCTTTGGAAGTTTTACTTTTTTTCCTCTTTAAAAATGGGTATATGTGACTTGCCTGAGGGTGCGCATTGCATTGGTGGCAGCAATGGATCCAAAAGCTCAGGCATATAGACTCCTAGATCCTGTCACACTGAATTAGAATTTGTAAGAGTAGTATGCAAATTTCCTATCCCTAATGAATCAAATTACCACACCCTTAGTGATTTAAAACAACATAGATTTATTCTCCTATAATTCTGGAGGTCAGAAATATGAAATGGATCTTAGAGGACTAAAATCAATGTACTGTAAGGCTGTGTTCATTAGGGAGACTCAAGGTGAGAATATTTTTCCTTGGCTTTTTCCAGTTTTAGAAGCTGCCTACATTCTTTGGCTCATGGACCCATTGTCTATCTCCAAAGCCAACAATTTTGTCATCCTGACCTTTGTTTTGTCACCTTTTTTTCTCATATTCTGAGCTTTTCCTCCCCTCTTTAACTTGAAAAGAGCCATTGGGGCCACCTGGATAATCCAGGCTAATCTTCCTTTCTCAAATCTTTAATTTAATAACATCTACAAAGCCCTTTTGGGGCACATAAAATAAAATATTCAGAAGTTCTGGAAATTAAGATAAAGACAGCTTAAAGGGGGCACTATTCTGTCTACCACAAGTATGTCCTAGGCATCTGCATTTTAACATTCCTGAGGTGATTTTGACATAGGACCACATGTGTAGATCACTGATCTCCAAACTTTATGTATTGTGTACCTCTACCTGTGAATAAATTTAGTACTAAATAATACAAATATATGCCTTACAAAATAAATACAAAAATAGAAGTGAAAAGCATGAGATTAAAAAATCAGCATATTTGGGGCTGGGCACGGTGGGGGAAGCCTGTAATCCCAGTGGCTTGGGAGGCAGAGGCAGGAGGATCACATGTTCGAGACCAGAGGCAGTCTGCATAACTTAGTGAGACCCTGTCTCAAAAAGTAAAGAAAAATGGGCTAGGGGTGCAGCTCAGTGGTCCAGAACTTGCAGAGCATGCAAGCGGGAGACCCTGGGTTCAACATCCAGCACCACACACAAAAAAATCAGAATATTCTAACTCATTGTCTTGTGTATTCCTTGGGTTGCCTCTACTTTGGAGCATAATGCTATATACCAGAATCATCAAACTTTTTCTACAAAAAACCAGACAGTGAACATCTTAGACTATGTGTGCTATGTGGTTACTACTGTAAGTGCTTACATCTGTCACTGTAGTGCAAAATCAGATATAGGTATTCAGATGCAAATCCAGACTAACCTAAATGGTGATGTTCCAGGAAGGCATGGAAAGCTCCATCAATTATTCCTTGGTTTTATTTAAGGAGAAATGCTTGTGATTTTTCCCACAGAAAATAATGCTATTCCTTTAAAGCTACTTATCTTCCTATAGCATTGATGCAATTATCACAGAATAAGAGTCAACAAAGAAGAAAGATGAAAGGACTGATGGAGTCTATAATCACCATCCTAAAGTTTAAGAGAGGATAGTTTATAGAGCATCAGTAAGCTGCTGTTCTCTCATTTTCAACTGAGGGCCTGGTTTGAAATGGCTTCATGCAATTAAGAGGGTACAAAAGTATGCTTTTTGGAAAGATGAGATCCTTTTTGTTACTTTGGCCTGGTGGGATGCAGAGACTCTTGTCTCTAAAGTTGAATATCATTAAACTTCAGAGTTGAAGAGATCTTACAATTCATCTATCCAGCCTCTTCACTGCTAGAGAAATCACTATTTCCTCAGTTTCATCGAAATCTTTAGTAGGAGACTTCTGGCAAGATGGCGGACAGATAACATGTGCCTTCTGTCCCAGAATAAAGGGAAGCCTTGATTAGGGGTTTAGAACTCACATTGAATAGATAGAAACAGTGATAGTTTAGATTGAGAGATAGAGGATGAAACTGGATGAACACTGAAATCGAGCATTTGGCTTCGGAGTTGCTACACAGAGGTCAGTAGTAGGACCGCCATTCTGCCATTTTGCCATCACACAGATGGCATGATAGAATCCTGGAGACTCAGAGGGGACTTCACACACACACCCACAGGAGCCAGACCCACCACGGAGTGCAACCTTGACATCACACTGTCACCCTGCCCACAGGACACCAACTACAAGTTTTGGGTGAGTCAGTTTGAGGTGGCACATGGAATCACCATCTTTAGCAGCATAGGTTCCGCAGCCTGAGACGCTGGGCTGTTGTAGGTCCCTCATGCAAGAAAATAGGGATCAGATCCATGAGAGTAGATACTCGAGGGTACGGGGAGTAATCGTGGAGGGAACTGGGAAACTGGTGCCAGCGGTACGCATCCAGAGCTGAAACTCGGCTCCCTCCCTCCTGTTGTGGTGGGACAGTGGTGCAGACGCAATCTCCACAGACATACGGGCACACATACACCTGGATCCCAGACACACCAGAGGGGATCCTAAGTCATCCCACTGCACTGTGGAGAAAGGTGAGGTCTGCAGAGGCAGCTGAGCACCACGTGGACAGAGTGCTCCCGTTTGGCAGAGCCTTGAGGGAAAATTAGACACAATAAGAGCAGTTTTGAGCGCAATCACCGTGCATGGACAGACCTGCTACAGATTCTCTCCAGGGGGCTTGAATATCATCCCGCCCACAAGAGGATTTGGTCCTCCCAAGTGGTCTCCCAAGTGGGCGGAAAGCCCTGCAATAAAAAAATCCACAATAGCAGCCATATTCCCTCCATGCTATAGGCTTTGGGCCGGAAATCTCTGATTTGGGGAATTGGTGCCTGAACTACGTGGAACAGGGAGAACTCCAGAGAGGAACCCACATGTTCCACTGCCTCTCAAACAATACAATAGACACAGAATATTTTGTGGAAACATCTCTTTGGTCATTGGTGTCCCACCTAAACCCAGGACATTGTGGGGCAATCTGCTATTTTCTATGTAATTGGCAAAATCTCTATAGACTAAGATAGACTGCTCCTGCAGATTGTGTGAAAACACTGCCATCCTCAGTTCTGGAGGGAGCACTGCTTCCTGCAGTATCAACTTCACCCAGTGGAACTGGGTGTCCACAGTGCAGATTCCACCTGCAAGAACATACAAGGGTTTTTTTTTTTCTTTTCTCTCTTTTGTTTTTCTCTTTTATTTTTTTTTCTTTTTCTTTATTGTATGGGGATTTGAATCCAGGGTATTGTGCCTCCTTGCTTTGTAGGTGTTGGACCACCGTGCTGCACCCCCAGCCCATATTTTTTACTTTTTGAGACAGGGGCTTGCTGGGTTGTGGAAACTGCCTCTGATCTCAGGCTCGTGGTCCTCCTGCCTCCACCCTCCAAGCCGCTGGGATTGCAGGCATACACCACTGCACCTGACTAGAACTGTTTTTATATGTGTGTGTGAGCGTGTATGCATGTTTTTTTTCTTTTTGTTTTTTGATTTTTTTGTTTGTTTTTGTTTTTGTTGTTTTGCATGGGGGTTTGAAACCTGGGACTTGCACCTCCTTGCTTTGTAGGTGCTGGACCGCCAAGCTCTACCCCCAGCCCATCTTTTTACTTTCTGAGACAGGGTCTCACTGGGTTGCACAGGTTGCCTGTGATCTCGGGCTTGCAGTCCTCCTGCCTCTGCCCCCCAATCTGCTGGGATTGCAGGTGTATACCACCACACCTGACTACAAGCGATTTTATATGTGGGTGGGACTGTGTATGCGTGAGGATTTTTCTTTTTTTCTTTTTCATTTCTATTTTCTTCCTTTCTTGTTTTATTCTCTTCCCTCTTTCTATTCTCCTTCTCTATTTCTTAAGCTATATATGTGTCTTTGTATTAATTATTTTAGCCTTAAGTTTTAACCTTAATTTAAATTTTGACAGTTATTTCTATCAGCCTCTGTCCTTTACCTCCTCTTTCCCCCTTTTCTGTCACCAGATCCCCCCCTTTCTCACCCTACAGAGGAGAAACAAAATCTATCGCATCCCTATCCCTTAGCCCCTTTGGAGTTGCACTGGTAGACTAAAGAGAGAACCACACAGACCAAAAAAACAAGAATATACCCAGCTTATAAGCTCAAATAAGCACCAGAGATTCAGCACCACACAATCTCAAAAGAATAACACAGGGAGAAGTTCTGCGCACTCAGGAGAGACGAATTCTACTTCCCAGAACATATTATGGGCAAACAAAGTAAACCTTCAAAAAACACAAAGGGACAGGATGGATCTGAATGCCCCACAGAGCAAAGCCCCCCAACAAATAACTCCAAGGACTCTCAATTCTTAGAGATCTCTGATTTGGAATTCAGAGTCATGGTTATAAACATACTAAGAGAAATTAAAACGAATACCACAAGCACCCTGGAAATCCTTGAAAAGTAGGTATCTCACTTGGAATCCTTTCTATCATCCCAGTTAGAAATGATAAGGAAAAGCAAGGAATGCTCCTTGAAACTCAGTCCAAGTTAACTGAATTGAACTCGCCTAAAGAATCCTTTTCACCGAGACTGGATGAATCTGAGCTGAGGATTTCTGATTCTTAAGATGCCATAAATGAACTTAAATACAAACAGTCAGAAATGGAATCAATGATAAAGGTATT
>VMDO01030382.1:0-21389 GCA_007922755.1 Pedetes capensis | reverse complement strand
AAAATGAAATAAAATGAACTAAGTGTCTAGGCAGGTGATAAATTTTTAATCTTAACAGCTAGGGTGACAAATTTATAGAGGTTTTGGGCAAAAAGCGAATTTAAGTCTTATCCCAAAGGTCCAACTGCTATGCTGAAGTTTTATGTCTTTATATCAAATAAAGATATCATATAGTTTAATTTGACAATTTTTAATCATAACTGTTGATCAAATCAATCAAAATGGCAGGTTTGCAGAGCTGAGTAAGCAGATTTCTCATTGACTGATGGATGCTTTTGACTGCTTTGACCAGGTAGCAAACAAGCATGACCTTAGTCTATAAATGGTGCAGAATATTACTCCAGTCCAGAAAGATTCTTGTATTTATCATAGTGTCTTTGCTTCACATTGTACTTGAGTCTCTTATTTCTACTGTGAGTTGAGTCAGAACATGGTCATATAATTGTAAGATAGCTACTTCTGGAAAAAATCTTTTTGGATTATAATCTATCCAGGAAATTTCATTTTTAAGGAAAATCTTCCACCACAAAACCCCAGATTCTTTTTCCAAAATAAGGCACTGTTAATATCATGAGCCACATTATATGATGTCACAGGGCAATCTTGAATTTAGGTACAAACCATATGTTGGATTTCTAAGCATAGTGTATTTTAGAAAGGCATGAGAAAGGATTACTGGTTTGATCTAACGAGTAGTCTAGTATGGAACAGTCCCCTCTCTTTCAGTGAGAATCCTAATAAAGCCCGTGATGGCTATGAAAAGGAAGCCATCAGGCCCTGAGAGCATCCTGGTCAAGGTCACACCCTCTTCTGCTTTTGTTTCTAATGCCTACTTAAACTTCCTAATTGCTAGTTCTCTCCTTATGAGAAGTACTTGATTCTCCTTGGGTAGCTGATGCTAAGTGAAAGGAACACAGAATAGATGATTTCACGCATAGAAACTCTGCCTTTTCTCTGGTAGCTAACTTTTAGTGAAAGATACTGCCTCTTGGCATCAGTATAAACTGTTTCTGTATATATCATATATGGACATACTAATTTAGAGTACATGACTGGGTACACACAAAAACATTAGTGTTTTAAATTCTATGTTAATGTAGATGAGAGTATAAATTACTGCAACAGACATTATTGAAGTAACTGGCAGTAAGAATGGGTTAGTTTACAACAACATAGAATTTTAAAATATTAGATTGCCCAAAGTAAATGACTTCAGTTTTCTCTAATATTCTGATCGTGTTTGCCTATTCAGAGGTGTACCCCTCCCCATCTTTCTTGGAATAAAAGTTTGGGATAAGCCTTTTTATGTCCTTTTACTATCAAATTTTATATTCATATAATTCTGATTTTGATCTCCAATTGTACATTAAAGAGAAACCTTTCCTTAATTGTGTATATGTGTGTGTCTTTACCAAGAAAAAACAGTTAAGACCAGTACCATGACTAATTTGTAATTTCATTCAAGAATGTCATTGTTTCTGGCATTTTCCAGAGCAAGAATGATAAAGTGTTACACACTGATTACCAATTACTACTTGGGTCTTTCACCAGATAAAATGCTTACAGAACTAATATTGACAGCATAATCTTCAATAGTTTGTTTTTCTTGTAAAAACTAAAATGAGTTAGAGCAAATGATGAACAGAATCGGAGAAATCTCTGATACTAGGGTCTGTTTAAGCATATCTCAATTTCTTGATCACTCATAATTCTGGACCTAATCAATGACTATCTCAAATAATTTTAATCTAAAATGTGTTTTGAAAATAGCCAGGTGCCATAAGGCATGCCTGTAATTACATCGATTTTGAAAGCCAAAACTGGATGATCTCTAATTCTAGGCCAGAGTCAGCCTTAGTGAGACCATGTCTCAAGACTAAAAGCATAAGAAAGGGGGCTCTGGAGGTACAGCACAATGGGAGAGCACTTGCAAAGTATGTGTGAGGCCCTTGGTTTAACACCGTGGACTGCCAAAATAATAAAGGATGATTGGTGTTATAGATTTAAAATATACTACTTCTGTACTATCTGTGGTTTTTTCCTTTCCGTAGTGAACTATACTCTAAAAGTATTAAATGGGAAATTCCAGAAATAAACAATTTACAAGTTTTCAGCATTTTTATTACAGTATATTTTGTCCTATTTCATCATTAGTTTTTAATCTCTTACTGTGCCTAATTTATAAATTAAAATTTGTATGCATAGAAAAAGTGTAGCATATATAGGTTTTGGAACTATCTGCAGTATTAGGTATCCACAGAACATCATGGAACACATTTCTTACTCTTAAGTGGAAATGCTATACTCATGAAGATTTTCTTCCCACCTAATTAAATGGAAGCAGTTTATATTAACTTGACTGTTTCATGCTCCCTTCATATATCTTATACTACAACTATAGGATAAACATAAGGTGGTTGTTGTTGTTATTAGGTGCCGTCGAGTCGTGTCTGACTCATAGGGACCCTTCTAGCATTTTCAATGGCTAATTGTTTCAGGATTGTCTTGCGGGTGGGTTGCCATGTCCTTCTCCCACTTTTGTGGTGCTGGGAATGGAACTAGGGACCTCAGAGACTGCAGCACAGCACTCTACCAACTGAGCTAAATCCCAGCCCAAACAGAAGGTGATGGTGGTTGTTGTTGTTGGGTGCCGTCAAGTCGGTATCCAACTCATAGAGACCCTCATAGGGTTTTCAATGGCTGAGTGCTTCAGGATTTCCTTGGGAGTGGATTGCCAGGTCCTTCTCCCATTTTTGCGGTGCTGGGAATTGAACTCTGGGCCACAGAGACAGTGGCACAGTGCTCTACCCACTGAGCTAAACCCCAGCCCAAACAGAAGGTAGAGTTGGCTTATTCATAAAACTTCAGTCATCACAAAGGTCACAAAGAACCTTAACATTTTTGACCATTAAAATATAAAATGTAGAATTAAAAAATCAAACTACGTATATATCCCAAACTATTTCTCTCCAGCCTTTCTTTCTATAGGTAACCACTATTAACTTTTCGTATGTTTCCTTTTACAAAATATTTAGTACAAATAAAAGTATAAACCTTAAGACACATACACATCATGAATTATTTTAGTTACCAAAGAGTATACTCACAAATACTGTTTTGTATTTTGTCTTTTATCATATTAAAATGAGAGCTTTAGACAAATTTAGAGTTACAGCAAGAACAATTCATGAATCTGACCATTACAAAAGCAAAGTAGAGAAATCGCCCTTATAGATACAATCAGGCCTCTGACATATTTGGATGATGTGATGAGTTGGTTGCCTATGACTAGCTGAAAGAAATGTGGTAGATGGAAATTTGACTGTTCATTACACTTCTAAGTTGGGTTTTGGTTTATGCACTAAGTTAGGTTGCAGGTTGTTATAGAGGAACTCAGTGTACATAGATGCCCTCAGATTGATGGCCTTCTGCTTACTTAATTATACACTCATTCCATGAATATCTCATACTTTTTAAAATAAGTTCTCTACTGATGGTAAATTGTATCCTATCCTTTATTTTGAGGTACTTTATTCATAAATATATTTATAGATTAATTTGGAACTAGTGGGTTATTAATAGTTATACATTCATATAGGTAAATTGCCCTCAAAAAAGTTGTACTAATTTGTATGCTCAATGAATTAGAATGTTATTCTTATGTAGATACTTGTTGTTCATAGGTGCCCGCAGTATCCGACTCATATCGACCCTCATAGGGTTTTCAATGGCTGACTGTTTCTGGATTGCCTTGGGAGTGGATTGCCAGGTCCTTCTCCCATTTTTTGCAGTGCTGGGAATTGAACTCAGGACCTAAGACTGCAGAGCAGTGCTCTACCAACTGAGCTAAATTCCAGCCATACATATATATATATGTATATATATATATACATATACGTATATGTATATATATACATATATATGTGTATATATATTTATGTATATATGTATATGTGTGTGTATATATATATATGTATATATGTATATGTGTGTGTGTATATATATATATATATATATATATATATATATATATATATATATGCCTGCAGCTGTAGCCCTGTGGCATCAGATCCCGTCAGATCTTGGAAGCTAAGTGGGGTCAGGCCTGGTTAGTACCTGGATGGGAGACCAGCTGGGAACACCAGAAGCTGTAGGCTTGGGAGAAGGACCTGGCAACCCCCTCCCAAAAATCAATCTGCCATTGAAAACCCTATGAACAGCAGAGAAGCACTGACAATCGTGTTTCCCCTGGTATACAGAGGGTCGCTATGAGTCGGATACCGACTCGACAGCACCTAACAACAACAACAACAAACATATATATATGTATATGTATATATATATGTATATATATGTATATATATATATATGTATGTATATGTATACTTTATAATCTATGAGACAAAACTTTAGCAGATTCAGCAAATGTTTCTGCATTATTTATTTGCCATTACAGTGTATTAGATTATCTAGCTAAACTAAGATAGATGTAAATATCACTAACAATTCAAAAGAGAATTTCATTTGATTTATATTATGGTTTTGTTTTTCCCCATGGCAATAACGTAAAACTATTTCAGTTGGGAGGACAGTTGCAAATTTATTTGCAATTGCTTTGTATTTAAAAGCTGATGCAGTAGTATTTAAATTGCTAAGAAAAAAGCTACATAATTCTTAATCAAGGAGTGTATTTTTTGCATGGATGTTGAAATTTTCCTTTAAATGACACATGATTGTAGATGAACATTATAACATTATCATAATATATATTTATTTTGATATGTTGTTGTTAGGTGCCATCAATTTAAGTCAGACTCACAGTGAACCTATGTACAAGAGTTAAAAACACACTCCCCGACACTGTGCCATGCCTGGCACTATATTGGTGCTTCTCTGCTATTGATAGGGTTCTCGGTGGCTGATTGTTCTGGGATTGCTTTGGGAGTGGGCTGCCATGTCCTTATTCCATTATTTTGGTATGTTGTTGTTGTTGTTAGGTGCTGTTGAGTCAGTGTCCCACTCAAAGACCTGATGTGCAACAGAGGAAACAGAATTATTAGTGCTTCTCTGCTATCCATGTGGTTTTCAATGGTTGCTTGTTTTTTGAGAGTGGGTTGCTGTGTCCTTTTCCTAAGCATACAGCACAGGGTATTCCCAGGTGTTCTCCCATCTAAGTACTAACTAGGTCCAGCCCTGCTTATATTCTGAGATCTGACAGTATCAGATGCCACAGTGGCATGGCTGTAGGGCATTATTTTGATACAGAATGATCTATATTCTCATACATTTCTACATTACCTTTTACATTCTGTGCAACAGCATTAATACTTCAAATTTTACTACCATTTCCTTTAAACATTTTTATATTCTTGTATAGAAGGTGACAGAAGTTTTGCTTTTGTAGTGTCTTATGTATAATTAGAATATACACAGAGATAAAAACCAAACTAAATAAACAAAGATATTTCTAACCTAGTGAAAAGTTTTTTCTTATTGTTGTGACAAGGGATTTTATTCTATTATAGAATGATAGTAATTACAAATATCCACAGTTTGCTACTATGACATTCTCTAGATATGAATGATACTCGATGAGATACCATCAATGGATGATTATCTTTCAAGATGTAAAGCATGGTCTTTTAACACAGGAATAAGCATAGATACTGTACTTCTGAAGGTATAGAAATGAGAGAGCCTGAACACTGACTTGGATATGGAATGGGGGAGTGTTTACCATTACTTGTGGCAAGAACTACCTGTCCTGAGTATTTGGTATTCTTTCCAAGAGAAATTGGGGTCATGGCCAGAGAAATAAAACTGAGAATCAAGCAAAAAGGCTACTTAATCTCTGAACTGTAAGCATACAGAAAGTTAGTATATGGAAAAATAAGAAGCAGAATTCAGAAAAAGGAACTAGCATAGCTAGCTAGCCATGATTTAAATAAGTTAGAGATCTTCAATAAAATGGTTGACTTTTGAATATAGTATCTCATGGATAAAAGAGCCTCCTACACAAAATCTTTTTTTCTTTATACTTCTAGGACAAGAGGACTTTCTGCATATTTAGTTGATCTCTCTGCCCCACAGGTCTATCAGCTTGTGCTGTGTGAGCTTGGGAGTTGCTGTGATACTGAAAGCTATACCAACCTAACTCAATACTAGCAGGGCCACCCATGCAAGACAGGTTTTAGCTGAGCTTCCAGATCAAAACAGAGGAGGGAGAAGGACTGACCCCTCAAAACATTAGCCATTGGAAACCCTATGACTAGCAGAGAAGCACTGTCAATTATAGTGCCAGAATATGAAGCCCTTAGTCTTGAAGGCATTCAAGAAATGACTGGGGAACAGTTGCCTCTTCAAAGTAGAATCAATTTTAATGAAGGGAACAGAGTGACGCCCCAGGGACCTCCATTTTCTGATGTGGCATGACTCAAACTGAGAAGAAATGTAGAAGCTACAACATTGGGCTCAAACATAAAAATATGTGCAAGGCACAGTGTTGGGTAATGTTTCATTCTGGTGTATGTTGAGCCACTATGAATCAGATCCAACTCAACAGCACCCAACAACACTGCTCAGTCAGCCACATGCCAGTAAGGAAATAATATTTTATTGTCAATATTTCAAATAGGAAAGCATTAGTATATTGAGAACCCCATAACTTTCCTTATCCAGTGACTGACGATCTTATATTTTCACATGGGATGTTCCAACATTCATCTTTATCCAATGCAGAGGTTGGAAAAGCAGACTGAAGATACAATGAATGCCAACTGGTTTATAGGGAATAATGCATCAGCTTCCTTAGCTCTCTGAGATAGCAGGAAATACTGTGTATTCACAAATTTAACTTGCACACTTTCAACAGTTCTAGAGGGCTACAATATCAATTGCAATTTAGAATTGCACATGGACTGGCTTCGTGGTCCAGAGCTCTCTTGTGTGAATCTAGTCTACACAGGAACTGAATCCACAGCAGTTTAGCCCTTTAAAGAGTTTGAAAGAGTTTGCATTAGATTACAGAATATAGGGTAGATTACTCCTTAATTTTAGATGTTGAAATGGATACAAGTAGAGGAATCTAATTTATTTGTATGCTTCTGAATCAAACTGTAAATTCAACAAATGCAGATGTAGTGATTTTTATCTATTGAATTTCCTTCTCACTAACTACCTGAATGTATTTACCCAAATCAGAGCTGTGTTCTAAAGCTGTTCCAAGTTTAATCTTATTATTCACTTAATATTAAATGTTACCTATTCTTTGAAGGTATAAATGTGGATATGAAGGTTGATTATATGAAATCCTCATTTATTTCCAAGATTTCTCTCTTCTGTAGTTCCAGAGCTAACTCAGTCATAACACAAATTCAGTGACTTTTTTTGTGGCTTAAATATATTACTAAAATGTTGCCAATGTGAATTTTGTGGGAGGTTTTGTTTATATGTAAATTGTTTTATTTTTTGACTCGAAGTTAAATAAGAATCTTCAAGCTTTATATAGTATTTCAGATTTTAGGTTATATAGCTCAAAATAATAAAATATATTGATAAGCAAAGAGGCATTTCATTTTATAAGCATAGAATTTTTCACTATTTCAATGATGGAATTGATGTCAGGGTAAGTAAAGAAAATGAAATCTAAATTAATAAAATTAGAATGATGTTGGATACTATAGCATAGCT
Source organism: Pedetes capensis (assembly GCA_007922755.1). Classification (NCBI taxonomy): domain Eukaryota; kingdom Metazoa; phylum Chordata; class Mammalia; order Rodentia; family Pedetidae; genus Pedetes; species Pedetes capensis. The sequence continues at coordinate 13,700 of VMDO01030382.1, read as the reverse complement.
TCATAGATGAAACGTGTGAAACAATCTGTCCACGGCCTGCATCTGCCCTCTGGAGTCCTGTTATCTTTGAAATTTTCCTGGAGTTAGTTTCTGGACATGGGTCAAAGTTACATGCAGGCCAAACATGTGCATACTCGGGTTGTCCCTGAAGTAAACCTAGCACAATGATTTATATTCCAGTTTTCTTTTTTCCTTATATTTTGGAGGCCTCATAAAATGCAGTTTCAAAGGTACTTGAAATAGGCATGCAATCATTTTTTAAAACTTACCCGCTCTAAGGACATATTTGAATATAACTGTCTAAATTAGAATGTTCAATAGGATATGAGAGTACATAGCAATACAAGAGAATTATGGCTTTATTATTAATATGCAATGTTTAAGATATTGAGAAACTAGTAATGTTAACATTTTATTATACATTCTCACAAACCATATAACTTTATAGGTATAACATCTTTCTAAGATATCTGGGAATGCATTATTTTATGTTGCCTTTATTGGAAAAAGAGGATAGTGAAACAGTTTAGAAGATACAGCTAAAACTATATAATTCCAAGTGTTTAGAAATAGCCAGGTAATCATTAAACATAGCTAGACAGACAGATGGACTGATGGTTAGATAGGTAGATGTTAAATGCATACATATATATTTGAGTGTTTGGACTTTCACATAGTGTAGATATATCAACTCAGATTCAAAGCTAGAAATTATGCAGATTATCTGTCACAAATATTTTGGACAAATCTCTTTGGCAGGACTGCACATAATTCATGAGTCTGTGAATAAGCCCAATTCTACAGCAATTGTTCAAATTTTAATGTACCACATCATGAACCCAAACTCTTCACTTTTCAAAGTGAAGGGGATGTTAAACAACAGTTAGGCCAAGGCAGGATCACATAATAAAAAGAACATGTGGTTGGAATTTGGAAAACATAAATTTTAATGTGAGCTGTGATAATTCTTAAGAACTGGCTGGAATGTCATGACATTTTACCCTTCTGAAACCTCAAACTTTGGAAGGACCCATGCAAATGTTATTTAGCTTAGGTGGGGCATGTAGGATCTTACCATAGTGTTGTGGCTTGGATATGAAGTGCCTCCTCACAAGGCCTGTGTGTTGAAGGCTTGGTCCCAAGCTTCTAGGAATACTGATTGGTGATTGGGTCATAAAGGTGCCAAGTTCATCATGAGTTCATACAAATAGGATACTGGGATGTAGGATGTGGTGGGAGAAAATATGACATTCATGGTGTATCTTTAAAGGGTATATCTTGTCCCTTCATAACAAATTATGGATAACACTTCGGAAAATGGGAATACTAGAACACCTAACTGTGCTCATGAGAAATCCGTACATGAACCAGGACGCACTTGTTCGAATAGAACAAGGAAACACTGAGTGGTTTAAAGTTGAGAAAGGTGTGCGTCAGGGCTGTATACTTTCACCCTATCTCTTCAATTTATACGCTGAGCAAATAATCCGAGAAGCTGGACTTTATGAGGAAGAACGTGGCATCAAGATTGGAGGAAGACTCATTAACAACCTGCGTTATGCAGATAACACAACTCTGCTTGATGAAAATGAAGAGGATTTAAAACATTTACTGATGAAGAGCAAAGATCATAGCCTTCAATATGGGTTATGACTAAACATCAACAAAACAAAAATCCTTACAACTGGGTCAGCATGCAACTTCACATTAAATGGAGAGAAGATCGAGGTTGTCCAAGATTTTAATTTGCTTGGCTCTATAATCTACACCCGCGGAAGCAGCAGTCAAGAAATCAAAAGACACATTGCTCTAGGAAAAGCTGTGGCAAAAGATCTCTTTAGAGTATTGAAAAGCAAAGATGTCACATTGAAGACGTAGGTGCGTCTGACTCATGCCATGGTATTTTCAGTGGCATCATATGGTTGTGAAAGCTGGAAATTGAACAAGAGAGACAGAAAAAGAATTGATGCTTTTGAATTGTAGTGCTGGAGATGTCTATTGAATATACCATGGACTGCCAAAAGAACCAACAAATCTGTCCTAGAAGAAATACAACCAAAGTGTTCCTTGGAAGCAAAAATGGCCAAACTGCGTCTTACATATTTCGGACATGTAGTCAAGAGAGAACACTCCCTGGAGAAGGACATCATGTTTGGCAGAGTGGCAGGTCAACGCAAAAGAGGAAAACCCTCCACCAGATGGATTGACACAGTGTCTGTAACAATTGGCTTAAACATAAATAAGATCGTTTGCCTGGCACAGAATTGGGAAGTGTTTCAATCTGCTGTACATAGGGTCGCTATGAGTTGGACTCGACTCAACAGCACCTAACAACAACAACACCTTGTCCCCATCCCCTTCTTCTATTTTTGTTTCATGGCTTCAATGAAGTGAGCATCTTCTCTTTACTGTATCCTTCCACCATGATGTTCTCCTTAACAGCAGCTTGGAAAGCCATAAAGCCAGCCAGCCACAGACCTCTGAAATTAGAGCCAAAATAAATCTTTCCTCTTTTAAACCATTTCTCTGATATTTGTCACAATCACAAAAAGCCTGACTAACACACATACATAGTGGATAGCACTTTTTCCATCTACCTAGTTTAAAAAAAATAATTTTCACTGATTTTCATTGATCCATAACAATCATGTGCTGGGATATTGCCATATGTGGGACATAGTTAGCTGATTGGTGGGGACCTGTCTGTATTTAGTATCAATTATATTGACATTCATTCATTCAAGACAAGAAATAGATTCTTCAGTAACATCCATCTTATTAAACAACCAAGAAATCACTTGATTTTTGTAAAGAAAACCTTTAAGTATATATTCCTCTTAATTGATCATATCAAGAATCATGTCTATATAATAACACTAAAATTTCTAGTGACTTAGAATGGTTTACTGGTTTGAAGAAATAGATGGCACGACTTTTGGTTTTTCTGGTTATTTGCATTTAGTTCCAAAAAAGTTCTGTTCTTTACTCCGTAGGTAAATGCCTGGTGGGCTTGATGCACCAATGTTCAACTATTAGGGGCCTCCTGAAGATGTCACAGCTGTCACACTTAGCAGGTGCCTGCAGGCTATTTCTAACTTTACTGTACTTATTGTCTTAAACTATCTCCTGAGACTGAGTGTAATCTGTTATCCAGAGTGACAGTGCTTCTCATCACTGACAAACTGTTTATTCCTTTAGACTATTCAATAAAATAATAACCTTTTTCCATGCATAAATGAGCCTGGGAAATAAGTGTATTTTATAATTTCATTGAACTGAGGTTTCCATTCATTCCAAACTTGTCTCAATTTTCAATCCTGTAGGGATATGAACTTTCTTGGCTTCTGGCAGCTTAACTGGATTTTCCACATGTCATTATCTGCATTATGCACTTTGTTTGATATTACGGAATATTACTGTATATCCCTATATTTCCCTATAAGAACTTGATATAATTTTGGCACAATTAAAGGTTAAAAATGGGGCATTATGTTTGAAGCCAGGTCTAGGCTATGCATGTCTTTATCGTTTGTGTATTCTTATAGTCCTTCAGAACCCATACACTCGAAAATATGGGCTTATCTTTAGATGCTATCCAATTCTCATTAATATATTGTGGGATCATAAAATACATGACTGAAAATTTCTCCTGACACAAATGCTTTCTTCAGCACATGATTTGGGGAGAAAACAATCTGTAAACCAAAGGTGGTTGTGTTCCCCTTTTTGAAAAAAAAAGCCTAAAAACCATGAAATGTTGCTATTAATTAAGAAAAATTAAAATATTTTGACAACCTTCAGAGGTATCTGAGGTCTTTAAATTAATATGGCAGCCCACATAATTATTCCTAGTGTATATTCTGTGATACTTAGAATATTTTCGTGGAAGCTTTCTGTCTTACGTCTAGGCTTCTAATAAATTTTAGTTTTATTATTTAAAAAAATTGAACTCAGATATTGCATATATGCTCTTAATATTTTTACCTCTCATTTTAGAAAGGGCGGTCTTCTATCTGCAATCCATATGGACAGTCAGTGCATTGTAGGTTTATTCTTTAGATTTTATTGCCTATTGTCATAAGGTTCCTATGATTATGTTAAATTCTGTACTGCTTTTATTGCTGGTATACGTGAAAATTAGGTGTACTTGAAAATTAACATTGTGTCAGAATATAATTTTAAAAATTATTTCTCCATCTCCTAACTTTCAGAGTTATATTTTGGGCATTTATAATAATGATTATACAAAAAATGTTTTGACAGACTTGCGCCAGGCAGAACTTGACTGAGAACATAAATATTTCCTTAGATAATCATTGCCTTTTCACATTTTGAATGTTATCAGCAGTAGTAAACAACACTTTCCAAACTTTAAAATGTTTACTTAGCCTAAAATTTCCAAGTTATCCACAATTAAAAGAACAAGGAAATATTCAATTTTATTTTTCTTTCCTACAGTAATTTTGGGAAGGGTATATACTTTCATAAATAAGGGATATTTGGTGAACATAAATGTGTCATGTGATATAAATCTTCCCAAGATTTGAAGGAAAAGTATTTTTAAGGAATTAAAACAATTAAGGAATTGAACAATTTATTACATTATTTTTACTAATGTAAAAAATAAATCCACCTTTGCTAATTATGTTGAACTTAGTTTTGTGAAAAAGGCAATCCTGTGTTCAATTCTAGAAGGCTGAGGATGGTAGTTCTAACTGATTCTAAGTCTCTACTGCCTGAGGAGTTATGGTCCAGTCCTTCTTTTTACTCTTTAGGTTTTAATTATCTTATTTTTTTCAGTATGAGGGGTTGAACCAGAGCCTTGTACATGCAACACAAGTGCTCTACCACTGAGATGCACCTTTTTAAATGTATTTTGATGCAGGGTCTGGATAATTTTCACAGGCTTTCTCTATGCTTTAACTCCTGATCCTCATCCCTCAGCCTCCTCAGTTCCTGGGTTTACAGGTGTGTACCATGGTTCCCAAAAGTATTTATCTTAAACCATTGTATTTCCTTTAACATAATAATTTTTATCAAAATATGTGTATACGTATACACATGTGTATATGTATATGTGTATGTATACACACATATATGCATATATATAATGTTTATCTCCAGGTTCAAATGTTAAATAGTTTCATAACATTTATAATAAAACTGATTGATTCTCTGCTCATGCCTTTCCCAAAATTATTCATACAAACCAGTAACAACTAATTCTACTCCAGCTATCCCTGGAATCTTTGTTTGCTGCTATTTCCTGATTTTTCAGTGTTAGATATTATCTGAAGAACTTCTAATGTGAAAAAAAAAGATTTATATTTTCTGAACACTTCTCTACATAAACTCTGCCAACATGCTCGGGTTCACCTCAATTGCTTAACACTCTACTATCACAAGATTTTAATATATTATTATTTTAACTAGTTAAACATAATTTCAGTCTCAAATCAATGGTCTTTAACATGTTTTGAAATTGCAAATTATTTAAGTGGATTTTTTAAAAGGTGCTTTGCTTTCTTTGCCTTGATTTGTGATGAACATTTCATTCCCTAACTTTTTATTCACTTCCATTTTGTTTGTCTGGTACATTTTCCTGTGTGCTTCTCTTTATTCTCATTGTTTATTAAGCCTTCTGTGTTTCTAGAGATGTAGGATTTCATGTCATCAAAGTCTAGGTAATACCATTTATTTTTTCTTTGGATATTTTACTCTAGGAGTTCATTAAGAAAGCAGTATTAGGATTCAGATATTCCAACATATTACATATTTATCATGTCTTCATTCTGCTCCTCCCCTTAAGCATAGATTACATAGGTAAAAAATTCTCAAGGGAAGATAAATTTAGTGTTTTGAAAGCAAAATCCTGCTGTATTAATACCTCCTATGTACTTATTGCTATTAACAACTTTAATAACTTCTGACTTTCACACTGTGCATGAAAATATTTACTCCCCTTGCCCTTGCCTCCAGAAGGTATGAGGTACCTTGTTTACTATAACTGTGTCACTTGAATTGTATCTGTTATTACTATAATTGATTGTCTTCAACACTGTGCCTGGAAGGCTTTAAAAAAACACAATATTTTATATGAGAATTACTTTTTTTTCAATATTGGGGGTTGAACCCAGGGCTTTGCAAGTTCCATACCACTGAGTTGCGCCCCCAGCCCATTTTTTTTTAACTTTTTGAGACAACGTCTCACTAAATTACACAGACTGCCTCTGGTCTCGAACTTGCGATCCTCCTGCCTCTGACTCCTGAGTCACTGGGATAACAGGTGTGTGCCACCATTCCCTGCTTGTATGAGGAATTTTTATTTGGTGATGATTGTTTTCTCACTGTATTTCTGTTAGCAGTTGTGCTATTTTATTTTTTCTACCACTCTGCATTCTTATTCTGGTTAGATTATTTGGCATGACTTAGCTGGTGGCACTGCTTCATGCTGCAGCTCTGTAAATTAGTAGGAGTGATTCTTCTTACGTCTCTTAAAGTAGTGGGCTACCTAGGAATGTGCTTCATTTGCCAGTAGCAGATATTCAAGAGCAAGGAACACTAAAGCTGAGGCTTTGAACTAGCAAGCTGCCACTCCTACTCAAAGAACATTGGCAGAGACAAGTACTCTACCTATGGTGAGAACACAGCAAGTTGGCACAAGTGGAAGTAGTTAAAGAATAAGGGTTAATAATGCAATCCACTACTCTCTGGGACTTATATCTACTTTTTGAATACATTTATGGCCCCTTTTTAAAGTCATTCTAAATTTTGAGAAATTTCCTTTGATTTTTCTAGTCTAACCCTGTTAATTGATTTTTCTATTACTTTAAAAAAATGTCCCTTAGAAAAGTACTTTTCTGAATGTGTTATCATTGTAACCTCATGCTCTAAGAATATTTTGTTTATACAAGTATTTTTATGTTTGTATATGTAATATATATGGGGGTACTTTTCTCGAACACAACTATTCAAGATTTTGTGTTTTTTTTCCTATTTATATATAGTTTTTATTCCTATTGGTGTGGTTACCTCTTGTTTGCAATTTTAGAGTTTCTTCCAATAAAAACTGATCTTCAATAATTTAATTATGTTTAGGAATGAGAAAGGAAAATAAATTGGAAACTCTACAAAGAGGTCCACCAGTTTGGAACAATTCCTAAGACAAAAAGGAGTGCTGTAATTTCCTGTTTTGGGGTAAAGGTTGACTACAAACATTCTAAATCTGAATGAAAAAAAAATGTCTTTCCATGTTTTAATCTGAATATTCTAGGTAAGGCACTTTTTGTAATAGGTCTTCTGTTACTAAAAATTTAGGTGTATCTGATGTTATTCAAGCTGGAAACTTCTCTGGTAAACTATTTTGAAAGAGTGACTTTACTCAGGCCTTCTCTTAAAGTGGAGGTGTAGTATTTGTAAAGCTGCCTGGAATGCATCAAAGGATCCTGAATTCTGAAAAGCAAGGTTCCCCCAAGGTGCCTATTTTCACCTCCAATCCACATGTCATATTTCTGAGCACCTTATGCTTCCATTTGAAAAGTCTTTGGTGTTTTTGATGTTCTTTTAATCTGTTTTTATAAAGCTGTGCAGGGGAATAGATAAATGCAACATTGATTTTTTTCTACCACATTTACCTGAAGTCCATAACAACTCATTATTATATAAAGCAAATCTCAAATAGAATATAATCAATTTTAGCTAGTTCTTTAAAAATTTTCTATGTCTAATTATTTTTGGGGGGAGAAGTACCCAGCAATCTACTCCGCCAAAATAATCAGCCCTTGAAAACCCTATGAATAACAGAGGGACTAAAAGTACTATTCCTCCTAGTCTTCATAAGGTGACTATTAGTCAGATGCCAACTCAATGGCACCTAACAATTATTTTATGCAATATGGACTTTAGGGTATAAATAAATATTTTTAATATTTCTATTTTAAATGTGTAGAAATTGAAGCTCAGGAAGGTTGAGTAACTTTGTCTCACAGCAAATAATTATATAAATAAGGTTGAACTGAGACCTGTTGACATTTCAGTTTCGGCTAATAGAGGCTGAATGTTATTTTTCTTTGACTGGGAACTTTTGTCATTTTTAGTCGAGAACTGTTGTATTTTTCACTCACTGTAAATTGGATAATTCTCCAAGGATACAGAGAAGCATGAAAATCAAGGTGTTCAGGCACCAACTTAGCAACTTAAACAGATGTTTCTGCATCATTCAGCAAACACTGAAGGAAAGTAGAGAAAATGAACTACTGGCGCTGACAATTCTATATTCACCACTTCTATGTCTTCCAAGCTCAGACATCTCAATTGGGCTTTTAATGCCCCTTCTTGTTTTGGCAGCTTCATTTGTCTTTAAATTTCAAGGCTTTTTTTTAACCCTCATCTATCTTCTTTCTCTATTAAATATTATCCATTCTTATCTATAATACAAATACAAAATATCCAATATTTTAATCATCTTCAGCTTGTCTCTTTTTCTCTTCACCTGTCATAGGATGAACATGTGTTTAAATATATCATAGATATGTGTGCTTTCTGTATTTTCAACATTTCCTGCTAGTTTGTTATTGACAGTTCGCAATTTTTAAACAAATGTTTAAGGTCTAGTCAAATGAAAGAAGTTATGGGAGAGCATCCACTACACTTCCATTTATGTGATTACAGCAGAGTTGGATTCTAGATTTCTTCTTACTTGCTGTTTTCATAAGCCATTCTAAATTCTAATATGCTGGCATTTTCTGTGTTACTTTTATAATGAACTCAAAGGCAATATTTTCTGTCCTATATTACTTCAATTAATAATCTATTAATAATATTTTATTTTTTCTTTTGATATATGTGTATGTGAATATTTGGTTACAGATTCATTTTCCAAATTCTTAAATGCAGTTAATATTAAACTAACAGGCCATCTCAATTTGTCAGCAATTTTTAGGACATAGGTGAGTTGGTTAATAGCATTTTCTACATTTATATGCACTTACATGTATTGATGTGTTTCCTTTAAAATTAAATTCTTTTTATTCTTATAACACCTTGACTCCTATCTTCTTGATTCCTATAGGTTAGTAGATCTTTAGGGTTTTTTCTTAATTTTGGATTGCAATTATAACTTGAACACCTTCAATATATTATCTCTTTTTTATGCTATCCTTTTATGCTCTCCTTTTCAAATTTTGTATATTAACTCATTACTTTAATACTATACTAAACTGTGATTTTTCAAAACAAGTTTCCATTTATGTGATTTTTTCCATCTAATTTATATCATCTGCAAATAGAATTAACTTTTCTCTTCCTATTCATTACTCATTTCTTATAGTTTTCTCCTTTCATATTGAAGAGCACTCAAAAAAGGAATTGAAAATAGTGCATATTATGGATTCCTTTATCCTTTATCGTGGACCTGAGCTTAGATGCAAGGCTAATTTGGTCACTCCAAAATAAATCACTAATTTAAGAAAGTATTCATTGATATTACATTGAGTTTATTAAAGTAAAAATAAAAATTTAGTCCCTTTTCCTTAATTTAAGAAGTACACAATGATCATATGTAATATTTCTTTTAAATCTTAGAAACATAGCAATAGAGCTCCTAATATTGAGCCAACCATATAGTCCTAAAATCTCAATCATGATTAATTAGCTGAAGTATTGTCATATTTAACATATTGCTTAAGATTTTTGTATTGCTATTGCTCTATAGTTCTGTTTTTATTTGTTTTGTTATTTTTATTAGGGTCAGGTACAGTACTAATTTCCTATGGACACTGTAACAAATGTCCAGATATTTGGTGGCTTAAAAGAATTTTCTCACAGGACTGGAGGCCAGAATTCCAAGGTCCATAGTCAATAGAGCCACGTTTTATCCAGTGGCTCTAGGATATAGTCCATCTCTAGCATTTACTAGTCTCTGCTGGCTGTCAACATTTATTGGATTGTGGCCCCATCTCTCTCTGCTCCCTCTTCACATGGTCTGCTATTCTGTGTATGTATTGAATTTTCTTTTGCTTTTCTCTTATAAGAGCATTTGTAATGACATTTGGAGCCTACCTGAATATTCCATAAGTCATCTCATCTCAAAATTATAAACATAATTACACTGATAAAGACTTTTCTCAAATAAGATTACCATTCATATGTTTCAGGATTAGGACATGGTTATGTAGTTTTTAAACCACAATTCAGCCATCTACAGGCAACATTATCATTTTTGCTGTTGCTGTTTTTTTTTGTTGTTGTTGTTTTAAATTATTAGGAGTCTGTGGTGTCCAAAAATGTGGTAGAATCCCACTGTGAAAATATGACACTTCTAAGTGTGGGTATGATAAAGATCTTAGATAAATTTCAATAACTTTGTGGAAAACTGTATTTAAATTTTATGCAGGACTTGATTTTGGTGAATTATATTTTCTTCCAAAAGTGTTCAGTTTCACTAGGCTGGTACCTTTCACCCTTTCCTTTGGCCTTCCTAAATTTGTCTTTGGAATCTATAGTATACAAATACTTATTTTGCCTTGTCATTTCTGCCTTTTCGTTTTTAAAAAGTATAGATTTTTTCAAAGATATAGCATACCTACTTATTAGCTTTATTTTTTCTGTTAAATACATTTTTGGTCAAGTTTTTAGTTCTTCCTCTCATTTTTGTATATTTTGAGTTAGGTGTTCTATAAAATATCCACATGTCCTACCTCACTTATTATATTGTTTGTGTCACCTATATTCTAATGTATTTCTTATCCCCATAATCTTTTTGTACTAGAAGAGGTACATAAAAATTGCCTACAATTAATACATTTGCTAGTTTTTCTTTTTACCTATACTTGTTTCACTTTTTGAAGATTGTTGCTCATTGCTGTGTAATTTGGTGTCCTACTTTGATCATTTTATACTTTAATACAAATTCCAACTTGTCAGATATCTAAAACATCATTATTTTTGTTCATATTTGCTATTCATATGTTTGACCATTTATTTTTGTCCAGACTGATTATAAATAACATACCTTTTATAGAAGGTAGGCAGGCTGTGATTTAGCGTAGCCCTGTAGCATCCAATCCCATCAGATCTCGGAAGCTAAGCAGGGCCAGGCCTGGTTAGGACTTGGATGGGAGACCACCTAGGAATACCAGGTGCTGTAGGCTTGGAAGATGCATTGGCAACCCACTCCGAAAAGTCAATCCGCCATTGAAAACCCTGTGAACAGCAGAGAAGCACTGACAATAGTGTTTCCCCTGTTGCATGCAGGGTCGCTATGAGTCGGATACCAACTGGACGGCACCTAACAACAACAACAAATACAAGATAGTTTTCCTCTATGAGATAGTTAAAACATTTTTCTTTTAAAGGTAAGCTAAGCCTATTTATATTTCAATACAACTTATCTTTTCTGCAACAAAATTACTCATGTTATATTCTATATACTCTATCATTCACTATACTGTCAGTTTCATTGTAATTTTAGTTGTGGAATTTTATTATGCTTTGGTTTTCCTTGAACATCTAATCTAGTGATTAACTTTATACCCAAACTTTTGAATAGTAGCCATATTTCCTTTTTCTCTCACTTCAGTTCTGTTACTCTGTTTGATGAAACAATCAGCCATTGAAAACACTATGAATAGTAGAGAAGCACTGACATGGTGCTGGACATGGACCAGTGTTATTCCATTACATAGGGTGGCCATGAGTCAATTTGTCACCTCTGAATGATATCCTGGGCTTCCACTCATTACCTATCATGCAATAAATGAGCTATTTTTGTTGTCCTCTTTTCCCTTCTTCATCTATGATTAATTTCTATTTTATCATAATACATGTTTGTTCTAAACTAGCCTTTACTTTAATTTTAAATATGCAGCTAAATTTACTCAGTTAGATCTTTTTGCATTTGCTTTGTTTTGCTTTTGTTTATTTTTCCCCCATCTTTTATAGAATGAGGGTCATTCTCTAGAAGACTCCTCAAGATAGTTCTTAAGCATAATGTTAATTGGATTTTTGTATGTTTAAAACTTTATTTCTGTAGAATTGATACTGCAATATCAGTTTGGGTGGGTGGGTTTTTGTTTTTAGGTGCCATAGAGTCCTGTCTGACTCATAGCGACCCTTATAGGGTTGTCAATGGCTGATTGTTTTTTGGGATTGACTCTGGAGTGGATTGTCAAATCCTTCTCCCAAGGGTGGGTTTATACTCTTTCAAATAAAGAAATACTGAATTTCTTTTTGTCACTATACTGTTCTTATAACTATGTTACTTGCTGTACAGAGTTCTGATTCATACTTCATTTTACTTCTTTGTAGGTGGCTTGGTCTTTTTTGCTTGGAGGTTTTGTATTGTGACTGTTCCACCCAATTTTCCCCTGGCGTATTCAAGAATTTTTCATTCTCAGAGACTTTCCCAGCTCCCCATTTCAGACAAATTTTCTTGGGTTATTCATTTTACTATTAATTTGATATGATTACTTTGCCTTCAATACCTATCATTTCTTTTTCTGTGATCATTTTTAACCTCTGACATTTCTATTCTTTGGCTCATTCTCTTTTTGTACCCAATGTCATTTACTGGTCTTAATATTTATATATGTTCAGTCATCTGTTCTTTTTCTATATTTTATCATTTACATTTACCACTTACTACCTCAATTGTTGGGGGCTGGGATTTAGCTCAGTTGGTAGAGCACTGCGCTGCAGTCTCTGAGGTCCTGAGTTCAATTCCCAGCACTGCAAAAATGGGAGAAGGACCTGAAAATCCACTCCCAAGGCAATCCCAAAACAGTCAGCCATCAAAAACCCTATGAGGGTCGCTATGAGTCGGATACGACTTGACAGCACCTAACAACAACAACAAGCTCAATTGTGGAGGAAAAATCTTTTGTGATTTTGTTCAAGCATTATTAAAGACATGACATTAAAAATATATTTTACTTGTACTTCAGAATAATTAGCATTTTTATTTAATAAGGTCATAAAACAATGTAGATATGGCAGTGATTGTTCCTACTTTAACTTGTTTCTACTGACTAAAATTGTCCATTTTTAGTAATCTTTATTTTAAATATCTTTTAATTCAGTGGAAAAGATATTTTGTATTTCATATAGAATGCTCTAATGGATATATTGTATGCTAAGATGACATAGCAAAATAGTATTTAATGGTCATGTGTTTGCATGGAACGGGGATGATTCAATTTTTTCTGAAATATAATTGCTTAGAGATTTAAAATATTTTTATTCATTTTTCTTCTGTTCTCTTAAGCATCTTTAAAAAGTAGTACATGATTCTGATGTCTCACCCACACTCCCCATACTTTATATCAAATTATGCTTCTTTGTTCCAAATCAGCTAAAATGAGAATCTAATGGAAAATGAATCAAATGGCATATTTTGTTTGATTTCTTGGTTCTTTTATTAGAACTACTTAGGAGTGTAGTTTCCTCACCAAATGATGCTTATTGTCTTTCTTTAAATCTTTATTACTTTCATAAGGAGAGTTCTTTGTTATCTTCCATCATCCAAACTAAAATCATCACTCTCCGAGGTGCCATGTTCCCCAAATTGTCCATTTGAGCTTACTCATGTCTAAGCACCTTCCTTTTAGCTTCTTTCTATCTTTTATCTGAACCACTAAAACCCAAATGCACTCTTAGCATCTGCCTTATATGTATGGGAATAGCCTACTATGTGAAAATTTTGA
>VMDO01030381.1:0-21383 GCA_007922755.1 Pedetes capensis | reverse complement strand
GATCTGATGGGATTGGACACCACAGGGCTATGGCTGCAGCCTCCAGTATCATATATATGTTATATTGTATGTATACTATTTCATCCTCAGCAACAATCCACTATTTTCTTGATTTTATAAATGAGAAAATTAATGGTTAAAGATTATATAACCAAAGACAAGGTTACAGTTCAACTTCCAAATTAACGTTTTTTTTTTTACTTCAAACCTGTAACTAGAAGGAAGAACACATATGTGTGTACATGTGCATAAACATATATATGTAAATGTAAGTATTCCCTAAAAGCTTCCCAGTGGTTTGAAATAAACAATATTTTACTATTTACAAAGTTCTTTCTTTCCAAGTGTTTAACTGGAGTCTCTCACCAGCCTTGCAAAGTAGAAATGATAATTACCTCAATTTCACAGATCAGAAAACTGATATCCATAGACTGTGAAGATAAACAAGGTAGCAAGTGGTAAAGTAAACATGTGAGCCCACTGTTTCTAACCATTCATCCCATAGTGGCTACTCTCTCTCCCTCATCCAGCCACCTGCCCTCACTGCTGCTGGGGGAACAGGATCCAACCAGGCTCTGGAGACCCAAAGGAGACTGTGACTCCCACAAGTAGGAGACTTTGAAGCCTCACCCATCATGGTCAAGGAGGTGCTGGCCCAGGCATGCACTGGGGACTTCACGTTCCACCAGGGGAGGTAGGACAATGTTGAGGCAGGTTTTGAGGATCCCTAAAATTGCATCTTAAAACATGGGTTAACAAGAGTGCCAGACAGATGGAGCTACTACTGTAGAGGAAAACAGTTCATGCAGGGCAATGTGAGAAGCAGTCCAGGGCTCTGAGACTGAGTGATACTATGTGGTCTGAACTGGGTGTTTATGTCTGTCCACACTCATAGGTTAAAGTCTCAGACCCCATTGTGATGGTATTTGGAGATGAAGCCCTTGGGAGGTTGTTAGGTATAGATGAGGTCAAAAGGGTAGGGCCCCTGGATGGAATTCGTATTCTTATAAGGAGAGAAATAGATCAGAGCTTGTCTCTTCTCCATACAGTGAGGACACAGGGAGAAGGCTCTTGTTGTTAGGTGCCATTGAGTCCCATCCAATGAATAGCAACTCTATGTAGAACCAAATGAAACACTCCCCGATTCTGTGCCAGGCACACAATCTTTTTTATGTTTAAGCCCATTGTTGCAGACATTGTGTCAATCCATCTAGCTGAGGGTTTTCCTTTTTTTTTTTTTTATTGTTGACCTGCCACTCTTCCAAGCATGATGTCCTTCTCCAGGGAATAGTCCCTCCTGACAACATGTCCAAAACACCTAAGAGGCAGTCTAGCCATCACTGCTTCCAAGGAGCATTCTCATTGCACTTTCAGGACAGATCTGTTGGCTCTTTTGGCAGTCCATGGTGTATTCCATATTGGTCTCCAGCACCATAATTCAAAAGCATAATTCTTCTCCTGTTTCTCCCTTATTAAATGTCCAGCTTGAACAACCAAATGTTGTTACATATTTACTTTTCAACATTTTAAAGAAGTCTTTTGCAACAGCTTTTCCCAATGCAATGCATCTTTTGATTTCTTGACTGCTGCTTCCATGGGTGTTGATTGTAGAACCAAGTAAAGCAAAATCTTGGACAACCTCAATCTTTTCTCCATTTATTATGATGTTTCATACTGATTCAGTTGTAAGTATTCTTGTTTTCTTCATGTTGAGGCACAATCCATACTGATGGCTGTGTTCTTTGATCTTGGTCAGTAAATGTTTCAAATCCTCTTCAGTTTCAGCAAGTAGAGTTGTGTCATCTGCATAATGCAGGCTGTTAATGAATCTACCCCCAATCATGATGCCACATTCTTCTTCATAAAATCCAGCTCTTCATACTATTTTCTCAGCATGGAGATTCAAGAGGTACTTTGAAAGGATAGAGCACTGATGCACACCTTTCTTGACTCTAAACTAGGCAGTGTTTCCTTGTTCTGTTCAAACAGCTGCCTCTTGGTCCATGTACAGATTCCTCATGAGTACATTTAAATGCTCTGGTATTCCTGTTCTTGACATTGTTATCCATAGTTCATTAGGATACGTACAGTCAAATACCTTTGTATAGTCAAAACGACATAGATAGACATCCTTCAGGTATTTTTGCTTATAGTTAATATCCATCTGACATCAGCAATGATGTCCCTGGTACCTCACCCACTTCTGAATCCGGATTGATTTTCTGGCAGTTCCCTGCCTATATACTGCCTGCAGTTGCTTTTGAATGATCTTTAGCAAAATTTTGCTTGCATGTGATATTAATGATTTTGTTTGATAATTTCCACATTTTGTTGGATCCCCTTTCTTGGGAATAGGCACAAATATGGATCTCTTCCAGTCAGTTGCCCAGGTAACTATTTCCCAAACCTCTTGGCATGAACAAATGAGCATGTCCAGTGACACATCTGTTTGCTGAAACATCTCTATTAGTAATCCATTAGTTTCTGGAGCCTTGTGTTCTGCCAATTCTTTCAAGGCAGCTTCCACTTTTTTCTTCAGTACCATTAGTTCCTGATCATATGCAACCTCTTGAAATGGTTGGTCATCCACCAATTCTTTTTGGTATAATGTCTGTGTATTCTTTCCCTCTTCTTTTGATGTTTCCTCTGTGGTATAATATTTTCCCTGTAGAATCCTTCACTATTGCCACTCAAAGTTTGAATTTTTTCTTCAACTCTTAAAGTATGAGAAAAATAGCATTTTATTCCCTTTTGGTTTTCTATCTCCAGCCCTTTGCACGTCATAATATTTGATTTTGTCTTCTCGAGATGCTCTTTGAAATCTTCTGTTTGGTTCTTTAATTTCATGCCTTCTTTTACTTTAGCTGCTTGACATTCAAGGACAAATCTCAGAGTCTCTTTTGACATGTGATTTGGTGTTTGTACTTTTTCTTTCTTTTTCATAACCTTTTGCTTTCCTCATGAATGATGTCAATGATGTCATGCCTCAACCTGTCTGGACTTCCAACATTAGTGTCTAACACATCAAACCTGTCCTTGAGGTGGTCTCTGAACTCAGGTGGGATATAGTCAAGATCATACCTTGGCTCTTGTACACTTATTCTAGTTTTCTTGTGTTTCAGCATGAACTTCCATATGAGAAGTTCATGTTCTGATCCATAATCAGCACTTGGTTTTGTTATGACTTTTGATATTCAGCTTTTCCATCCTCTCTTTCCACAGATGTAGTCAATTTTGTTCCTTTATGTTCTATCTGGTGAATTCCATGTGTATAGTTGCCATGTTGTTGAAAAATGTATTTGCAATGAAAAGGTCATTTGTCTGACAAAATTCTTTCATATGATCTCCAGCATTGTTTCTGTCATCAGGGCCATATTTTCCAACTACTGAGCCTTCTTTTTGTCCAAGCTTTGTGTTCCCTTCACAAGCAATTATCAGTACATCCTGTTTGCATGTTCAATCTATTTCAGATCACAGAAGCTGGTAAAATTCTCCTTATTTTCATTTGTAGCCTTAGTGGTGGGCATGTGAATTTGAATAATAGTCATATTAAGTGACCTTCCTTGTAGACATATGGATATTATTCTATCACTGACAGCATTGTACTTCATGACACTTCTTGAGATGTCTTTTTTGATGATGAATATAACTCCATTTTTTAGTCTGTCATTTCCTGCCTAGTAGACCACATGATTATCTGATTCAAAATGACCCACACCAGTCCATTTTAGCTCACCAATGCCAAGAATGTTGATATTTATGTGCTCCATTTCCCTTTGGATGTTTTCTAATTTTCATAGATTCATACTATGTACATTCCGTGTTCCACTTATTAATGGATGTTAACAGTTGTTCCTCCTCATTTTTGCAGGTCAGGAACAAAGCCCTCATCAAAACCCACATATGTTAGCACCTTGATCTTCGACTTCCCAGCCTTCAGAACTATGAGAAATAAATGTTATCATTTAAGCCATCATCCTGTGGTATTTTGTTTCAGCTGCCCAAGCTGACTAGGCCAGTATAGTTTCTTCACTCTCCATGGCTACCTTTCAGTAAGACCTAGTCCTCTGTCTCTGCAGAGATGATGAATGGAGATTCAAAGAAGTAGGAGAGGTTTACAGTGAAAAGATAGCTCCTCTTATTCCTTCCCCAACTGCCAAACCCCCCTGTACCCTGGGAATCCTTTAAACTACCTAAAATCTGCCCACTGTTGTTATTTATACCTGCTTCTGAGAGCCTGGCTGTAGTTCCCAAAAAAAGAAAGATACTACTGTCAGATAATCCTGCCCATCTTTCCCTAATGATGCTTAATGTGGCTACTGCTAGGGCTCTGCAGCTCAGTTCACTGGTGAAGAGGCTCCGCTGGGCAAGATGTTCTCCAGAAAGCAGACAGTAGTCTTTTGCAGACCACCATGGTTATGACTTATAAAAGATTTCTCTCTTGGCCAATATTAACTGAAAAATCTCCTCTGTTTGCCAGCCCCAGCTGCCCTCTGCACAGTACCCAGGGAAGATGACACAATCATTTCATGCATTCAGAAAGTGGGACTATTTGTAAGGAAGAGCATTTGTCTGCTTGCCTCTCCCTCTCCCCAACACACACACACTGTGGATGCATCAAATTGCTGTATTAGATAGCTGGTTGTCCATTTTGCCTCCTTAATTTAGCAGATGAAGATGATTATTGTATTTACATTGTGTGAACAGCAGTGGGTGAGGGAATTAAGAAGCTTTGATCCATCCAATTTAAGTCTCATCTCTCACACAGTCTCTGGCTGCTTTATTGCTAAGACCCCAGTGGGAGGGAGGAAAGAGAGGAGGTGTGAGTCACATCTTGTTTGCTACAACAAAAAGATGTCCCAGGACTTTTAGAAGGGGAGGAGGAGGTGGAATGATAAATACTTCGAGTTCTATGAATCAAATATGAATTGAACTGTAATCTGGGCTTTAAGTAGATGGCTGCATAATAAGTGTTAAACAATTCATCTTTCTGTCAGGCAGAATGTAATTTATTCATTACCATTTAAGCAAGAAGAGATCCTGTGTGTTTAAAGAGAGAAAAGTTTAGCATGTTCCATTTTAGATGGCACTGCAAAGGGCCCAAGTTAAAAGAAAGTACTGAAAAGGGGGAAAGGAGTGAAATAAGCTTTGTAGCATCAAACCTCGATTTGGCTTGGGAAATATCATTGATTCTCTTTCAGCATTCAGTTGAGAAATCAACCTGGCTCAGTTTAAGAACTCTTCAGGTGAAGAACTGGTAAATTTAGTAAAGCTTGATCTTACTTTTTGCATCTCATGTAGTCCCCAAACAATTATGTAAAAAAGTTAAGAAGCATATATTAAGCTACATTCTTTTCCCTTTGACTTCCATTATGATTTCACAGCTATGTTTCCTTGAGACCCCAAAATACAATAAGAGCACTATTTAGGTCTCTTATGATTTACAGTAAGCACTTTACGTTTGTCAACAGGCAATCTATGAGCATTAAATCCTCCCACAAAACCACAAGTAAAATTTACAAATTTTCTCTATAATCTTAGCACATTTAGGATGAATCACATGCACTCTCCATTGAAACATATCATATAGCTAATTTTTATTTTAGTGCAACTTTTCTTGACTCTGTGGGACTTAAGTGTATAAGTAGCCATAGTTACCAGGACAATGCTTCAAAATTTCAGCCAAACTTAGGGGAATCACATGCAGGAGGTTTTTTCTTTCAGGGGTGGGGAGTAGGGATGGGGGGGCAGAATTCAGTTATTCCCTCTTCACATTTATTATATTAAATTTGTTTATTATTGGATAGCAAATATTATATTGTCTTATAAAGACACTGGCATTGTTTGATTCTGTTTTCAAACTTGGTAAAATTCTGTTTAAAATGCTTGAGTCAAAAAGTATGTCTAGCTACCTTAAGAATTAAAACCAAATCTTTGGCAGACACCATAGTGCAAAATCTGTTTAAAATAGTTTATGTGTAATCCCAAGCAATTCAACGCAAATAACTTTTAAACTAAATAAGCTTTAAAGGAGAAGCTATTCCAAAAAAAAGTTTAAAAAATAGAGTTATAAGTTATGGAGATATTATGTTCAAGAATCTATGATTTTTCTCCTGTGCACAGAGGCAATGCTTATCTGCCTGCCTGCCTTCCCTCTTTCTTTCTTCCCTTCCCTCTTCCTTTTTTCTTTTTCTTTTTTCTTTTTTTGACAGGGACTTGCTCTGCAAGCCAGGCTGGCCTCGAATTTGTGATCCCCCTGCCTTGACCTCCTGAATATTAGGATTACAGGTATGCACCACATCTGGCAGCGAGACACTCTTTCAAATGTAGAGAAGATTCAAGGAATCAAAATAAAAAGCCAAAGACTGCCACAGAAGTGTTTAGAAGGAAAGCCATTCACTTTCTATGGTCAGCCTCAAGGTGTTATTTTCAGAAGGGACATGTTGCTCCTTCTTGTCATGTGTATGTGAAAGTAACCAAGTTAATCTGGACTGGACTCCTTGAAGAATTTCTTCCTCTCATATATGTCTGGGTTCTTAAGAAGCCCCATACTCAAAGTCAACCTATGGAACCACTGCCTATGGACTATAACTAAAATAATTTGTCATAATAAATATTTAAATATTTATTGTATTATACAAAGAAACTCCGTATATAAGTGCTAGATAGCTTGAGATGCTAAAGAAAGAATGGCAAAAAGGGAAAATTGTTTTCTGACCATGTTACTTCTTTAAGCAGAGATATTATGATAGTGAACAGACACACAACCTACAACAGTTTTACTTATTTGAATCAGTTTTGAAATGGAATATAGAATTTTGTCACAAAGTACTTAGAGACTCCTTTAGGATTTTCAAAGCCAAAGTTTATAGGAGAATCTTAAGTTGAATAATGTTAAATTTCTCTCATAATTTTTTGTTATACCTGCACAGTTTCCAAGAAACCACAATTGAAGGCATTTGCCATCCACTTAGTAACCCCTGTCTATGTTTCAATAACAACAGCAATAATACCTTCTAACATTACCACATTGATAACTGCTACAGCCAAGCCTGTTCTACACACAATCTTAATTAGTCCTGATAACAACCCTCTGCAGTGGCTACTGTTATTTCCATTTTACAAATGTAGGTGGTAAATCAAGTGATAGATCAGGATTTCAATGCAGGCTGGCTCAACTCCACATCCATAGTTGTAATCATTAAGCTACTGGAAATACACTGACCCTGTAGGAGTTGCCTGTACATCTCTAGACCTTCAGAGTAATGGGCATGCTCTGAAGGCAGCAGAATATAGACTGAGCCATTATAATTCTACTCCCCACCATTTCCCAAAAAAGTGTTTTAATAATAAATAACAAAACATTATTTTCTGAGGCAGTTCATGTCTGTTGTTTTCCTAAGGCACTTCAAAGTACAATCAGAATCTCACCAGAAACTTGACTGAATGTCAGTAGCCAAATGAGCTTTAAAGTGTTGGGAATTAGGATGGAAGGAAGTGAGGTAGAAGGACATTTGGCTGGAGAATAATAGTAGCATATGCACTGAATAGTGTCCTACATAGTGACACTACCAAATAGTGTCTAGCTTCTACCATGGCCACTGTGAAGAATTGCACAGAATTGGGGAGTGTTTTGCTCTGTTGTACACAAAGTCACTATGAGTTGGACCTGACTTGACAGCACCTAACGACAACAACAATAAAGAAAGAGAAGAATATAGAAAGAGCTAGAAGGGGACCTTCAGGATTCTCTGGTATTAACAGAGTCATCATAGGTAAGGAATTTTGTTTCATTTTTTTACGAGCGATAGTAAACGTAACTACAAGGTCTCCAATCCAAAGCATCAGGGAATTATACAGTAGCATAGGGATTTTTGACACCCAAACTACTGTGAGAGAAATTTGTATAAAAATGCACAATTAAACTTAGCAAAGAAGGGGCAATATAAAGAGTAGAAAGAAGAAGGGAGGGAACTAACAGAGGAAAGCGAAGATTGGGGAAGATGGGATGGGGAGGAACAATGTGGAGGGATGAATAGGGAGAGGATAATCTCAATGTGAACAGCTCAACTTCATGAGTACATTGGAAAAATAGGGAGTATAACCCAAATAAGCATTTGAGTCTTACTACATATTAGACATAAGTCTCCATAAACTTTGTGGATTGATGAAAGTGTTGCCAGAAGTGGTGTAAAGAGTGCATAATGGAAAAAGCCAACGCTATATTACTCTGTGGGCTGGGATTTAGCTCAGTGGATAGAGTGCTGCGCTGCAGTCTCTGAGGTTCCGAGTTCAATTCCTAGCACCACAAAAAAATGGGAGAAGGGCCTGGCAATCCACTCCCAAGGCAATCCCGAAACAGTCAGCCATTGAAAACCCTATGAGGGTCACTGTGAGTCGGATGCCGACTCGACGGCACCTAACAACAACAACAACAACAACATATTACTCTGTACCCCATCATCATTTACTAATAAAGGGGAAAAAAGAGAAATTTGTTATACTTTTATTGAAAATAGAGAAGAAAAAGATGAAATCAAGATTGGCAATTATAAATAACCTGAGTGTACTGGGTATTTATAATTTTAATACAATTTAGAATATTACTTTTAAGGGTCTCACTAAAGAAGTGATACAAACCGTCAGGTATTAGCAATCCTCCTAGATGAATACTTTGCAACCTTAATGAAGAGTTATATTTTCACAGGAAATATATGCTAGAGTTATCACAGTCTATTTTAAAATTTGGTTATCCATACCTTTGAGGAACTTTGGCATTTAGGCTACATGACTCTGAGCCTACTTACCTCCTTGTGGGCAAACCCTAAAATACCCCACAACATATCAGCTACCATAAATCAAGGTTCATTACTAATCCTTCTGTAGATGGGTGTATTTAGGTGCAATTTGTATAGCATTTGATGCTTTAGATTCTTCATGAAAGTTAGAGACCCAGAAATGTACATGTGCAAGGTATTCAAAAAAGAAAGCCAATTCACAGATCTATAGATAAAATGACCAGGCTGAAACTGCACTAACTGAATATGTATGAACTTCATAAAAATATGAGTAAACACCAAACTCTTACTGTTATACATGGAGCTTTAAGATTCAGGGAAAATTTGTGCATTTTCTATGTCACAGATTTTGCTCATAGAGATTTGAGAAAATCCCTCATTAACATATGTTATTCAACAAGTGATGATTTGGGCCCCTAGACTGTATCTCATGATGAAGGCGATACAGATTAATACTCTGGCAAATCAAAGGAAATGTGGATTTTATAATCACATTAGGTAGGAGTTGTATGTAAATTCAAAACAGTTCAGATCAATCAGGGCGACCTTGGTGACAAGGAGGAGCTCTCACCTCTGGTTCTATTAATACATGTGGATCCTTGAGCATGAAAAGGGACTTTAATTCTTGATCCCATGCCTTGGATTGTGCCTTGGGAAGGGCTAAGAATGAAGGACTAGAGTGGGAGTTAGAAATCCCAGCTCTGCTGTGGAATCTTAGCAAATTCATTCACCTCTCTGAGTCTTTTTTTAACCTCTAAAACTGAGAAAAGCGTATCTGCCCTGTGTAATTTGAAGAACTGTACATCAAATTAAAATAGATGTGAAGATTTTCTAAAATCTATAAAACAGATATGCACTGAATTTCTCAGTTAACCTGCTCTGAGAATAAAGATTAAATTATGTAACATAGCCCTCAATGCTCTGTACCATCTAGTTCCATCCCATGTACACTGTCTCAGTTTCCTCTCCTCTGATCCATGGACCTTCTGCTGCAGTGTAAGTCACCATTTTCCCCCACATGACAACAATGTATTGAACGTTGTTGTGCTTTGCTTGCATATTTCATGCATATATCATTTGCTTCCCTTGAAGGAAGACAGAAGAGGAATTGGCCCTAATCAGCAGAAAGAGGTGAAAATAAATGAATTGCACAGGTCCCACACAACTAGTAACTGGTAGAGTCAGGATATAGGTCCAGCTCTGTCTCTTACATTGCCTCATATAGAAAGTTTCTTCATGCCTCTCTTCCAGATTACATAGCAAACTCCCAGAGACTGTTCCCTGTCCTGCCTCCATGCTGTCTGCTGCACAAATTATTTACACAGTGGATGAAGTCAATGAAGTTGAGTGATACTGAGTTAACCCTTCGTGAAATGAAACAAACCAAGCTTCCTCTTAGGGTGAAGCACTGGTGGGAATACTGGTGCTATGGATTATGCCCCCAATCCAAAATTTATATACTGAAGTCCTTAATCCAATGTGATTGTATTTGGAAATAAGGCTTTTAGGAAATAAGGATAAATTTAGGTATCTCAGAAGGAAAGGGTGCAGAAAAACTACACCACTCCTTACATCAGTGATGGGAAGGCAAAATAGTACAGCCATTCTGGAAAACAGGTTGGCATTTTTATAAAACTAAACATGTAATTAACCACAGTACTCAGCAATTGCACTTCTGGGAATTTATCCCACAGAAGTGAAGTGAAGTTCACACAAAAACCTGTACATGAATGTTTAGAACAGTTTTTTCACAGCATCCCCAATCTGGAAACCCAGATGTTCTTCAACAAGTAAATGGTTAAACAAACTGTGGTACATTCATACCATGGACTAGTACTCAGCAATAAAAGGAATAAACTGGTGGTATTTGTGAAAACTTGGATGGATCTTCAGAGGATTTATGGTAAAAGGAAAAGCCAATCCCAAAAGGTTACATTGTGGATTCTATTCTTGAAATTACAAAATCATAGAATTGGAGAATAGATTAGTAGGTTCCAGGGGCTAAAGAAGGGATGAGCCTGGGGAAAAATGAGTGTGAATACAACAGAGAAATATGAAGGTTCTTTATGATGTTGAAAATGCTCTGTGTCTTAACCCTGTCAATGTTAATATCCTGGTTGTAATATAATACTTAAGGTTTTCAAGATATTACCATGGTGGAAACCAAGAAAAATGGAAATGACATCTACTATATTATTTTACAACTGCATGTGGATCTATAGTTATCTCAAAATAAAAAAAATTAATTCAAATATATATGGTTGCTAGTAAAACTTAAGGTGGGAATTAAATCCAATATGGAATTTGGAAAGAAACCTAAAAATAACAAAACAAAACAAAACAAACACACAAAAAATCAGTGTGCTTGCCAATGAAGTAACCAAAGGGAACTAGTGTTCAAATCAGAGCTCTATGGAGGTCTGTGAAATTTGTTCTTTATTGACTCCATTCTCCCTAAAAGGGCACCATGAACATGATACTTAGGCTCTGGGTCTGTTTCTGACATCTCAGCAATAATGGAAAACAGAGGCAGGACACTGGGCCACCAGCATTGCTAATAGCCTGAGCATGAACAACCTCTACACCTCAGCTTTCTCACCTGCAGTGAAGGGGGATAACAATGTCTACCATACTCTCTGTTGTGAAGTTTAAATGTAACTGTGCCTTCAGAGGACCAGAACATGACAGTACCTCAACACATAGCTACCTTTACTCATATCAACATTAGTGTCCACCTTCAAAGAGCACTTCTCACCCAGAAGAATGCTCTGGATAGATAGCTGTGCTCTCAAGAGATCTCCATTTCATTTGTGGAGACAAGAATGGGGAGAGCCAGTAGAGCATAGATGCCAGGGGATGTGTTTAGGTCAATTACCAATGCCAAGATGATGGTATGGGGAGGGAGATGGATACGGTTTGGGGCAGGGGCATGATAACTGAGGACAGGGGCTGGGTCCTTTTGCCTCTGCCTGCCTCTGAGTGCCCTGGCAGCTTCATGTGAACATGACCAGTGGAGCAGGCTATTGCTTGCTCCATTGGTTTCTGCTGCTCTCACACGGTCTTCCCAGGGGGCTGCAGAACTAGTGTAGAATCAGACATGTGTGAACACATAAGATCTGGATGGAACCCTGGCAGCACCTCTACTTAGCTGACTGCAGGCAAATATATGCCCAACTCTTATTTTACCCACATACAACATATAGCAGATGAGCTTCCTTCACAGGGTGGTTATGAGAGTGAAATCAGCCTCTGTAAACTACATACATGGGATCTGGCACATGGTGCCTGTGGACTTCAAGCTTGTTCCTGAATCCCTCAGAGATAGAAATGAACACCAGCTTCTTAAAGTAGATAGGGTTTCCATGGACACTTAAGGTAAACTGGAAAGTGGCTGAAATTACAGTCTTGCCTACAAAACCACTCTAATTCTGACCTTATAACAGAAGACCACAGCCCAATGGAAATTGAGCTATCATGCAGAATTTCAGGACAAATTACTTTCTCCCTGTATGTAGCTACTTCCCAGAAGAGGAGTCAGACTCCAAAAAGGATAGAGTCACTCACATTTCTGGGTCACTTGAGGATAATTTCAGCAAGAGATGAGGAAGAAAAATTACTTCTGCATGCTGTTCCAGAGTAGTCTCTGTGCTAGAAACCCTGCCATGTCCTTTTGTGGCTGGGGAGAGCCCTTGCCAGCAGGGCTCTCTTGGTTCCTTGCTCCTGAAAATAGCTCCTGCAGAAAGGAACCCTCCTCACTCTAAAGTAAATGTACCTCAGAGCCTCATGAATGTCCTTCCTTCATATATCTCTCTGCTGCAGTCCACTAAGGATTTAAGGAAGCTTACAAGACTCTGTACTCTAAAACAGAAAGTAATAAATAATTTAAGGAACCAAGACCAGAGAAAATATATTTAGAATAGAAAATCAAGACCAGGGCAAAGTTTTATTGCCAAGTGTGTGAGCCATGGGCTTCTATGTTACAAAAGTTGAGCTGAGAATGTGACTCTAAGTTTCCTGGTAGCCAAAGCTGAGAGGGAAGAATATACATAAATTCAGTAGACATAAGAAAACACCAGCGTCTCAAGGAATTAAAGCTCTTCCTGACATTTAATTCTAAAAAAGACACTTCTTAGAGTGTCTTTACATAGTGGACATGGAGTACTATAGTAAATGGCATCTTGGACAATATCTCCACAAAAGTAAAGTGCTGGATTTGCCATTTCACCCATTCAGCCTTCCAGAATAATGTTGTGACAGCTGTTCTAGGAAATGCAGATCAAATGTGCTGGGCCTGGATGTTCAACTTAGGGATAAAACATTGTAATCATAGTGTTAAAACATATTTCGGAGGAGTGAGGGAGATGTGACTACCAAAGAGGAAGTTCAGCATTAACTTGGAATTAGACATATGGAGACCCAATGCCTTTAGTTCCTCCTTGTAACCCTGTTCTACATTCTAAGTTCAAGTGCCTGGCAGATCCTTACATCCATTCCCCTAATATATAACTATTAAACAACTCCTATGTATGTGTTGGAAATTGAGGAATTAGCTTTGAAAGCATAGCCATACTCTTTTGGGGCTCATCTGTCATGGAGGAAGAAAGCTATTAAGCAAGTACTCACTGGCTAGACACTGTTACCAATGGAGAAGTACCAGGCACTATGCAAAGGATGGGCAGGGATTGCTGAATTAGTCTGGCAGTCAAGGAAGGCTCTGAGAAACAGAAATTTAAGTTAAGATCTAAAGGATAAGGAAGAAATAGCTGAGGAAAGAGTCTTATAAATATGTAGAAGAGCATGTTCCGCAGCTCTAGGTGAGAGAACTGTCAGGACATTCCAGAAACCGAAAAGGCCATGTGGTGAGAAGGAGAAGAAGGGCTGGGGATGGAGAAGGAACCAGAACAATCCATGAAGGGCCTTGGAAGCCTGGCTGAGAATTTGTATTTTATCCTAAAAGAGACAATGAGCCACTGGTAGGTTTTAAGCAAGGGAATTAAAATGCCAGTTCACAATTCTGATTATCATGAGCTGCTGTGTGGAATAAAAGGAGGCAGGCCAACAAAAGTGGAGTCCAGGAGACTAGAGTCTTCCTAGAATTATGTTTGTGGAGTGCAAGGGTCTTAAGGAACAAATAGGTCAGTAACAGGAAAGAAAAGAGGACCATGCTGGATTCCAAAAACCAACTCAATAGGCTGCAGGTTTAGCACTGCAAGTATGGTACATTATGAATCATATCTGCTGAACGAAATAGCCCCTGGGAAAGGCAGGGGCCCTGAGACAGACACTAATAACAATGCAAAGTCATTCATGCTTTTATTGTTCAATTATAATGAGTCCACTCATCTTGGTAATAATAATAATGATGTGTTTGAATAACATAATTGCTTAATAGCCATTCCTTACTACTACCACCACCACCTCCTACCACCAGACAAAACTAAAATAATCCAGAGTATTTATCATTCCAAAAGAGGCAGAAAAAATTGGTTTTCTGTGCTAGTAGCTTTTAAGAAATAAACTGTGTGCAGGATCCTGATACTTCTGTGGCTTTACAGGGGAACTTCACTTAGGGTAGCAAAATGCACAAGGGTTATTCTTTCAGGAAAACTGCCCTCACATTAATGGAATCTTCCCTTATAGAATTCAAGTGGTCTCTGGGCCTCAGTTTTCCCATTATCTACCTGGGGACCAAATCAGTTTGTGGCTCCTGAACCGAGATGTATATCAGACTGAGGTAGGGTGCTTAGTAAAAACTCAGATGTTGGGGCTTCTCCATGATTCTCAAGGTGTGCAGTTTTATTCAAAGTTGCTCCCAAATGATTCTACTGATCAGCTGAGGCTGTGAACTACTGGCTCGGATGAACTCTAAGGTTCCTTCTGTCTTTACAAGTCTAGGACTCTGCTACTCAAGGTGGTCTCCCTGGGACCTGGTTAGACATGCCGAATCTCAAGCCCCACCTCTGACCTGAGGAAACAGAATCCACTTTTTCAGTAAGATTCCCAAGATGATTTGAACACACATTAAGATCTGAGAAGCTCTAATTCAGGACTGCCTTTCACCTGTGGGCCTCATTTCCTATAGTTTGAGAAAACTTTGCATCTGGGGAAGGAATCAGCCCTCTAGAAATCATAGGGAAACTTGCTGGCTGAGCCTAAGATGCGATTCCATTGTCCTTTATCAGCAAGGACACAATGCCTCTCTCAGGGCCATAAATAAGCTCAGAAAAAACAAGCCGAATCAGCAAAGGTAAATCAAGTCCTGAATCATGCTGGCTCATGCATATATTGGGAGACAAACAAAGAAGGAAGCACTAAAATTGTGTGCATATTTCTGTAAAATATATTAGTAGTAGATAATCAGAGGTTGACTCCAAACCTGGTCGGCATAAATTTCCCCTGAGGGTTATTATATATCCCCCTATTTCTCAACTTTCTGAGTCTTTCTCATCCTGGGCTACTTTCTGCAGTTTCTGCAGTTTTCCTCCTGTCTTGGATCTGCCACTCATCTTCTCCTCTCCTCCAAAAAATTTCAAAACAAAATAAGCAACAGCAATAGCAACAAAAATGTGTTATAATTTCCTCTATCAGCACTATATGGGTAACTTCACAATCTCTCCATCTGTATCTGTCTACTTGCATTCAACCTCAATTTGCCTACTGTCTTTAGGAATTTATCAGTAACATTCATTTAGTCATTGACTGAACTAACATTTATTGAACATCCACCTAGTGTGACAGCCCAAGTATTACACTAGGTAAGATTAAGTTCAACCTTTCTCTTCCTCTGGGAACTAGCAGTTTATTAAGGATTTAAACTTTAGGAATAATTATACCTAACCGAAGGTAACAAGTAAAAATTTAAAAAGAGAGAAAAAAAAGTCTGGCACTAAGTAGTGGTGATGTTTGCATGACATTGTGAGTGTACTTAATGTCATTGAATTGTATATTTTAGAATGGTACACATGGCAAATTTTAGTTATGTTTATTATATCACAGGAAAAGAGAGAGAGAGAGAGATGGAGAGAGAGATAAAATAGTATAGAAGACAGCCAAAGGATACAATCCTTTTCCATAGGGAAAATAATAATGGCTTCTTGAGGCCATGGTGGATTTAATATGCATTGAAAAATGAAAATAATATGGATAAGTTACATTTTCTAGGCCTGGCACTGGAACAAAAGACATTGCCATCAAAGGGAACAGCATGTGCAAGGGCAAAGAGGTTACCAAGTACACTGTGTGTGTGAACATTTGAATATAGCAAAGACGACTGCGTGGCCCCTGTGTGAAGACAGTAGTGAAAAATATATGTTGGAAAGGAGAAGGATTTTAAATTTGGGGCTGAAAAATTTGAATTTTCTTCAATAAGTCACTAAAACTTCCTCAACAGAGGAGTGACAACTGAATCTGAGCTTGTGGAGGAAAACAGAGGTAAAAGAGGCACTAAAAACCCAGAGGAAACCCATAGGGAGAGCATCTCAAAAGGCTTGATTGAGGACAATGAGGGCCTGGACTAAGTGTGGCAAAAAGGAGGAAGGAATAGGAGGAAGGAATGGGTGTAAGGGATGCTGTGGTAACAAAAGAGACCACAGGTCATCAGGGATTTGCAGAGATAAGAAAGAAGTAAAAGTAATGCCAGAAGTTTGGATCTGGATGTGTTGTTGTTGTTGTTAGGTGTCGTCGAGTCAGTATCCAACTCATAGCGACCCTCATAGGGTTTTCAATGGCTGACCATTTCTGGATTGCCTTAGGAGTGGATTGCCAGGTCCTTCTCCCATTTTTGCAGTGCTGGGAATTGAACTCGAGACCTCAGAGACTGCAGCGCAGTGCTCTACCAACTGAGCTAAATCCCAGCCCCAAAGTTTGGATCTATATGTAATAGAAGGATAATGATACTAATTAAGCAACAAGGAAGCTCATTTTGAAGTAAAAATGATATGTTCAGTTTGGCTATCTTGAAACTCTCAAGGTGTGCCAGTAGCAATTCAGGAGAAAACGTCCAGTAGGCAGTTATAAATATACACTTGGAAAATAGAAGAGGTTGGAGGCAATGATTCAGGGGATATCGGTCTAGAGGTAAGACTTGAGATCTCAGGATTAGATGAGACAGGAGTAAAAGAAGGAAGAGGACACTCAAGGTGTTTTGTTGGATGCTGTAAAATCACTATGGCATAGTTGAAGTTTCCTTATCTACTTTTCCTCCACCATCTCATTCATCCTGTAAAGGAGCTTTCCTAGCCCTCAATAGGATGCTTCCTCCTAGTCTTATACTATAGAATGGGGTTTAAAATGCCACCAAAGCACACTGGAAAGAATAGTAAACTGATGATTGGGAGACCTAGATTTATCTTGGCTCTTCTAATTCTCTTGAGACTTTGGATAGTTAATCCTATTTCTCTGACTCTGAGTTTACATTCAAAGTGGAGAGGAATAGACTAGAAGACCCAAGGTATGATTCCATGAGTCTTTCCACTCAGCATGAAGGAGACTATGAAGACCAGTTCTTACACTCTCTACACTTCTCAAATATGACCTATTTTCTCTTTTTCAACGGCAAATTGCTGACCATTTCACATCTGTACTACTAAATTCACATACCCTGACTGTTGCTTCAACTAAGATCATTTCTGGTTTCTAATTGCTTATTTCTTTTCATATCAAATTATACATTTGAATAATAGTATGCATAAGTTTCTATCATGAGTCTTATTCATTTCCTCTTATTTTCTGCCATGGCTAGCAAAATTGTCACCTTGAAATTACGTAGAATTTTTAAATTATATTAAATTTGTAGTACTGGGAGGCTGAACCCAGGGCCTTGTGTATACTTTGCAAGTGCTCTATCACTGGGCTTCACCCCAGCACCTTTTTAACTTTTTAACTTGAGACAGGGTCTTGTGAACTTATACAGGCTGCTTCTGGCCTCAAACTTGTAATCTTCCTGTATCTTCCTCCTGAGTTATGGGGATTGCAGGCATGTACAACTGTGTCTGGCAATTTTATACATTTACATAGAATGCCTTCAAGAAAAAAACATCCAGGTAGCTCATCCTTTTAAGTGGTCTTAAATTCACGTGATATTTAATCACTTCTTTTTTCGTTGTTATTTTCAGTACTGGGGAAGTAAACCCAGGGCCTCGCACATTCTAGGCAAGTGCTCTACCACTGAGCTGCATCCTTAGCCCTTTTTCCATTTTTTATTTTGAGACAAGGTCTTGCTGAATTGTGTAGGCTGCCTCTGGCCTTGAAATTGCAATCCTCCTGCCTTAGCGTCCCAAGTAGCTGGGAGACAAACTCCAGTATCTTTATTTTCCTCATTTGAGTTGGTGTTGAAATCTTAGGGTTGTTCTGAACAATACAGACTTCTAGGGGAAAAACACTTCTC
Organism: Pedetes capensis; assembly: GCA_007922755.1. Lineage (NCBI taxonomy): Eukaryota > Metazoa > Chordata > Mammalia > Rodentia > Pedetidae > Pedetes > Pedetes capensis. The sequence continues at coordinate 3,200 of VMDO01030381.1, read as the reverse complement.
CTTCTCTGTGCCATTCATTACTGGAGCTCTGTCCTATAACTTAGGCCCTCTTCTCTGAGTTGGCCCAGGAGAATCAGGTTGGGAAGGGGAGGAAACAGGAATGCTATAGTAACAGAAATCTAGCAGTGTCCTGTTATCCTTTGGTATTGTTTCCTTAGAGCTGCTTCTAGCTTTCCCTCTAGTTTCAGAAACACAGCTTATGGTGATGTTGGTATGTCTTTGCAACAGCAGAATACATCATATATATATATATATATATATTTCAAATTAAAGGTGTATTTTTCCCCACTCTGCAGGGAAAGAAGAATCTTTTCCCTATTCATGTAGGAATCCAATTGCTAGACATTATGCTTGCTGATAAATTAGAGAAGTTTATACCCTTAGCAAACAGATATACTCACAGTTTGTCACTGACACAGATGGAAGTCCTTAACAAAAGGCTTAACCTCTCCTTTCTAAAAGTGCTTATTCAAAACGTAAATTTTAAAAATAATTCTTATGTAGATAATTCCTTAAACAGAGAGTTAAAGTGTTTTTAGAAAAATCAATATTTTCTTGTAACAGCCCTGACTTACTTGGTTCATTCCCCTAGGAATATTTGGTAAGTATTTGTCCAGATTTCTTTGGCTTTGGGTTCTAGGGCTCCAGACCAAGCCCCGGGTATTAGTTCTCCACGGGGTTCTTCAACTCTCAAAGTTTCAGAGGCCTTAGAGATATCCCAAAGCCAAGTTTGCCAAGAAAGACTCACACTCAATTCTTGGGAACAGTGAACTAAAAAGGGAGAACCTTTGCTTTTCCTCTTTTGCTCTGTTTTGCAATATTTTTGCTACCACCAGGTGGTAGTAGGTAAGTACATCTATGGGAAAGGTGGCGTTATCAAAGTGTAGAGGCTCACTTTCAGGAAGTTATCAAAATAAACTATGAGATTCTGGAAATCTTAAATAGGATCAATATTAACATGGAACAGAAAACAAAAATATAGGTAGAAATGAGATTTTTTTCCTTGTGGGAAAAGTCAGAAAATCGTGTGTGTGTGTGTGTGTGTGTGTGTGTGTGTGTGTGTGTGTGTGTGTGTTAAATTGTCTTAAACTACAGACTAACTTGGCTTCTTTCCCAATAGTTAGTTTGCTGACTGTTCTGCACATTCATTTTTCCTCACTCTGAGAAAAGGGAAACCCCATATGCAAGTTTCAGATTCCAAATACTTTTGTGATATCAGTTTCAAAAAAAGAATAAAATCTGTTCTATTAGAATCACCATAAAATCTTACTATTTTGGAGCTAGAAGGTAGCATTAGGCGTCCTTAGTTCTAACACCCTCACTTCACAAATGAGGAAACAGATTTTTCTGTAGTAATCCAGTAAATCAGTGAATGGACCAGAGCCCAGTAATTCAGGCATTTTGCCCCCACCCTCTGCCTCAGCTGTTCCTATGAGAACATGTGTTGTTAAATCTAGTGGTCAGTCCTCAGATGCTCTTCCTTGACCATCAACAGCATTTATCAACTGATCATTCCCTACTCCACACTTTTTTTACTTAACTTCCAGGATTCACAACTCCTGGTTTTCCTTCTACCTTACTATTTCTCTTAATGTTGAAATTTCCTGGGGCTCAGCCTTTAGACCTCTACTCTTTGTTAGTTATGTTTATTTCCTTGGGAAACTCATTTAGACTCCTGGATTTAAACAATACCTCCCTAGTGAAGACCTCAAAGTTGTATCTTCATCCCAGACCACTTCCCTGAGCTGCATGGGCATTTATCTCTCTGCCCTCTTAAGATCTCCACTTGGATATTGTTATGGATTGAATTTTTCAAATTTCTCATGTCAAAACCTAAATTCATGATCCATTCGCACACACTTGATCTACATATAGTTATTCTAACCCTAAAGAATTGCAACTCCATCCTTCCAGGCCCAAACCACTGGAATCACTCTTATTCTTTTTTTCTCTCTTCCATTTTACATCAAAATCATTGGGTCTACTTCAAATCTAATCACTTTTTACCATCTCTAGTGCTAACATATGACTTGTCACCTTTTTTTTCTTGTGTAGAGTCTTGCAAATGACTTCTACGCATCTGTGGACCTCAGCCCTTATTGAACTACAATCTACAGTTAAAGGGATCTTTTTAGGCAGAAGCAGGAAGATCATGAGTTTGAGGCCAGCCTGGGATACGTAGTTGATTTTGATGTGAGCCTGGAGTATATAGTAAGAAACTGTCTCAACAAACAAAATAGATATTTTTAAAACTGAACCCAGCCACCTATGAGTCTTTTGTTCCACACTCTACAAACATTTACATTTCTTTAAGAGTGTAAGCCAAAGTCCTTATGATCACTGGCAAAACCCTTAGAGCCACTCCTGAAACCTCTAGGCCTTTTCTCTTGTGTCTGTCCTCCTGCCTTACTCTGCTCTAGTCACATCTTCTTTGCTGTTTCTGGAACATTCCAGTCATTCTCCTGCTTCACAGTCTTTGTGCTTGCTATTCCTTTTGCCTGGACTCTCTTCCTCAAGATGGGGGCATGGCTTATTATTTCACCTCCTTCAAGTATTTGCTCAAATTCACTCTCACAAAAGGCTATAACCACCCTTTAGAAAACTATATCCTAATAATCCCACCTTTCTTACTTTATGGTTGTTTGTAGCACTTAGTTCCTTCCAACCCATTATACATTCTACTTATTTATTTTTGTCTCTTTCTATGAACATATAAGTGCCAGGAAAGTAAGGATTGATGTTTTTTATATTCATTGATGGGTCTCCAGTGTAAAGAACAGTTCTTTACACTGTTATGTTGAATAAATGGCTGTGGAATGAATGAATGAATGAATGAATGACTTCATATTCAGCTTACCTCTACTAAAATGCATGGATCCTCTTCTAGTTTCACACTCTACTGGGCTTGGCAAAAACAGTTTCTAATACTACTGATCCTGACAATAACTAACATTGGAGAATTTAATATGGCAATGATCTTGTGATATCACTTCTGTATTTGGGTATATGTGGCTTCTTCTCTAAAAGCTTTATTTCTTCCTAAGTGCTTTACTTTGTTGTTGTTGTTGTTGTTAGGTGCCGTCGAGTCGGTATCCAACGCATAGCGACCCTCATAGGGTTTTCAATGGCTGAATGTTTCAGGATTGCCTTGGGAGTGGATTACCAGGCCCTTCTCCCATTTTTGTGGTGCTGAGAATTGA
>VMDO01030380.1:0-21381 GCA_007922755.1 Pedetes capensis | reverse complement strand
TGACAACATCTGAAATGTGAAATTTACTCAATAAAATTTAGTGCATATTGGATACAGCAAAAGAACCAATAAACTCAAACATCATATAATACAACTATATTATATTATATTATATAAATTACATGTAGCATTGTATTATATATATAGTATGTATATGTGAAATACAATAAACACTTTTATTTACAAAATGTTCATGTAAAATATAAATATTATAATTATATTTAATTATAATATAATTATAATATAAACATTATAATATAAATGTGGGAGAAGGACCTGGCAACCCCCTCCCAAAAATCAATCTGCCATTGAAAACCCTATGAACAGCAGAGAAGCACTGACAATAGTGTTTCCCCTGTTGTACAGAGAGTCACTATGAGTCAGATACCGACTCCATGGCACCTAACAACAACAACAACAACAACAACAATATAAATATAATTATAATATGTTACACAAATTGTATTGAATTATATAAAGAGAAAATATTGACAAATAATGAATCATGGCTGTGTAGCCTGTGTAACTGTAACAAGTGTCTAATGTATGTGTACTTTTTCTTCAGAAGACAAAAGAAAAAATAGGGCAAAATATTTCTTTAAATGGGCCAGTATTTAACAAAATGAAGAATAACCACACACTGATTCAAGAAGCTCTACTAAATTTAAGTTGAACAAATACAGATAAAGCTATAGATAGGAATGTCAAATTTAAGCAACAAAAGATCAAAGTTAAACGCTTGAAAGCAACCAGAGAAAAAATATATATTACCCTTAAGGAAATAATAAGAAAAATATGTTTAACTTTTCATACAAAAAATAAAGCCAAAAATGATTCGATGATATTTCTCAAGTGCTATGATAAAAAGTGAAACTGTCTGCTTAGAACTTTATACCCAGTGAAATGGTGGTTCAAAAATGAAGGTAAAGTATACATATTCAGATGAAGGAAATTTGAGAATAATAAGCACATTTCAGAGGAGTTTATCAGTCTGAAAATGGAAATATCAGAAAGAAAAACTGGATATAGAAGAAGAAATACATGTTGTTGAAAATGTAAGTTTTGAAGTGAAGGTAAAACTAACTTAAAAATAATCTTAGTGCCTTTAAATAATTGATGAATGAAAAAACAAACAAAAAAACAGGCTGTGTGTGCCTGTATTCCCAGTATGCTGGAGGCTAAAACAGGAGGAATGATGTAAGTTCAAGGCCAGCCTGTGCTACACAATGAGACCTTGTCTCAATAACATAGCAAAAACAACAACAACAAATTGACCAATAAAAAAATAACAACAAAGTATTGTTGGGATTATAAACATTGTTGTTAGGCGCCATCGAGTCAGGTCCAATGCATAGAGACCCCATGTACAACTGAATGAAACACTTGCTGACACTGTGCCATGCCCAGCACTATGTGAATGTTTATCTGCTATTCTTAGTGTTTTCAATGGCTGATTATTTCAGGAGTGGATTGCTATGTCCTTCTCCCATATTTGCAGTGCTGGGGAATTGAACTCATGGCCTCAAATAGTGCAGAGCAGCACTCTGTCAACTGACCTACACCCAGCCCTTTATTAAGCATATGTAGAAGTAAAGTATATGAAAATAAGAGTTATAGGATCAAAGATAAAATGGAAATGTTATAAATTATTTAAACTGTATACACCAGAGGGATATAGTATTTAAAGTAGAATAAAAATTTTACATCCAGCTCTATCATCTACTTAAGTACCTGTCATCTATACTGTAAACCTTAGAAAACTACAAACAAAGCAAAACAAAAAGCAAGAGTTATCATTTTGGTTAAAGAATATAAGAGACAAAATTAAATCTAACTTCTCAGTTTATACGAAGGAAGGCAAAAAACAAAAGGAATAAAGATCAATATGAGTGGATAGAAAACATCTCAAGATGGCAAATTGAAATGCAATCAACTCTATAAGTACAACTGAGTGGCAGAAGTTATCAGATTGAATACAAAAAAGCCAAATTTAATTGCTGCCTATGAGAAACTCACTGTATATATGAAGGCATAGTTTAAATAAAACATGGTTGTAGAAAAATATATAAAGAATTCTGGAATGCTCACATTAATATTGGACAAATATTTCAAGACAAGGAACATTAGCAGAGATGAAGAGATAAATTTCCTTATGATAAGGAGTCAATTCATCAAGGAAATATAATAATTTTATGTGCTTATGAATAGGAATATGAATTTTTTGAATATTTAACAAATTATCAGAAATGTATATTCGCTAAAAATACAAAATGAACTTGAGAGAACTTAATAAAAACATAAATAAAGCAATATCTCATGTTTATGAATTGGAAGGCTCAATATTTTTAGCACAACATTGGTTTAATAATCATAATTATTAAAATTAACATGTTAATTTTTTGAAATTGATTATGTATTCAAGGCAATCCTATTAAAAATTCAAGTAAAATTTCATAAATAAATTGTGAAGCAGATGCTAAAATTTATATAAAAATATATAAAATCTAGGCTTTCCAAAATGACTTTTTGAAGAATAACAAACTGGAGGAAGGACATTATGTAATTTTAAGATTTATTATAAAATGATGGGTATTTAGACTCTTTGGGATTGATTCAACCATAACATAGATTAATTGGAGAAGTCACAGTGCACATATATGGTTAATTGATTTTTGATAAATATGCCAATTCAATTCAATAAGGAAGGATAACATTTTATTAAAAATAATAAATGAAAAATTTCAGACACAAGAAATTCTATACTGTATAATTATGTTTATAAAAATATAGAAAATTTGAAAAATCATGATTATCAGATCCTGAAACAAAGGTGAGATTTGACTGAAGTTAGGTGAGAGGAACACAAATTCACTCTTTAATTTTTTTTAATTTTTATTTTTTATAGTGCTGAGGATCAAATCCATCACCATGAGCATGACATGCTAGGCAAGTGCTCTACCACTGAGCTACCTCCCAGCCCCCAAATCACTTTTTGAGGTCATAGAAATGTTCTATATTATGTTTGTGGTGGTTGCTACATTTTCTATGTATTTATCCAAACCAAGTGAATCATTCTCTGAATACTGTAGATTTTTAAATATAAGTATATCACATTAAAGTTATATAAATGCAAAAGAAAAACATAATAGACTTGATAGAATACAAACACACAGTGAGAAAACTCAGTGATCTAGGAATAGAAGGCAAAATCCCTAAAGTGATTTTGTAAAAAGCATCTAGCATAATCTACAGTTAACATCAGTCTCAATAGTGAACTTTTAAATTCATCTCCCATAAGATCAGGAAAAATGATGGTATGATTTCAGCATTGAAATCCCATCAGTAATAATTCAAAATAAAAAGTAAATGCATAAAGATTGGGATTTACCACCTTTTCATGAAGTAAATTTATAAAAACAACTGTATTTTTATATACTAGTACTAGTACATTGCTACTTTGCTTATTGTTATATAGTATTGTGGTACACCATTGGGAAAAATTAAAGCATAGTAAGTAGAGAGATCTTCCAGATACTCAATTGAAAGTCTCAATATTTAAGATGTTAATTCACGTGAAATCTAGCTATACACACATTGAAAATCTAGTTATACTCCCAACAAGTGATTTATTCTTTAGATAATGATCTTATACTACTATATGTTGGAGAATGCAAAGGAACCAGAAAAAACAAAATAATCTTGAAAAAGAACAAAATAAAACAAGTTATATTGAATAATTCCAAGACTTGAAGTTATGATGGTCAGGGTAGTGTGTTATTGGCATTAGCAGAAATAGATCAATGGAACAAAAAGAGAATAGAAAAGGATCCACAGTATTTGATCAAATTTGAAAAATATATGCACCAATGCGGTACAATGGTAACAGAAAAACTTTTGAACAAGTATTTCTGAGAAGGCTAGGTAATTGTGGGTAAAAAGTCAACTCTTTTGAATACCATTCCCCAAAACTACATTAAGAGAGAGTATGGAGTCAGGTACCATGTCCCAGTGACTTGTGAGGCTCAGGCAGGAGGATCGTGAGTTTGAGACAAGAGGTAGCTTGCACAACTTAAGGAGACTCTTTCTCAAAAACAATAAAATTAAATAAAATTAAAATTAAAATTAAGATAAAAAGTGGGGCTAGGATGCAATATAGTGAAAGATCACTTATCTAGTATTGGCAAGGCCTTGGGTTCAATCCTTCCCCCACCCATCTTATAAGAGAAAATAAAACCAAAAACAGATTATAGAACTGATTTTATAAGCTAAAATTTATAGGTTACAGATATATACATATATCTGAATATGTAACTGAAAAAAATACAATTAAATTTCCAGAGATGTGGTGGTATATTAACAATTGATATTATGAGAAAAAAGGAGAAGAAGACCCAGATATGAAACCTTTGGAAATTTCTATGTAAATATTCCCACTGTGATCAATTTCCAGCTACCAATGTAATGTCTGGGGGAAGGACCCGGCAACCCACTCCCAAAAATCAATCAGCCATTGAAAACCTTATGAACAGCAGAGGAACACTGACAATAGTGTTTAACCTGTTGTACATCGGGTCGCTATGAGTTGGATACGGACTTGATGGCACCTCACAACAACAACAACAACAATGTAATGTCACCAGAAAAGCGGAGGTGGACAGAGTCAGTATCCAACTCAACACATCATTAAAATTAGCTGTATACACACAGCCTCTACGTATCTTAACAATGCTTTTTGCATAGTAGGATCAGAAGCAATAAATAGAAAATTCTACCTCCTACTCTTTGGCACCAAGGATCGTTGGTGATGTAATAGCTTGTTTTCTTTTATTTCTTTATTTCTTTTTTGGGGGTCGGGGATACTGGAGGTTTGAACCCTGGGCCTTGTGCATACTTTGCAAGTGCTCTACCACTGAGCTGTACCACCAGGCCCTTTTTTATTTCTTATCTTAAGACAGGACCTCATTAAATTATGCAGGCCGCCTCTGGCCTTGAACTTGTGATCTTGCCTTAGCCAATCAAGTCACTGGGATTACAGATGTATCAGTTTGTTTTCTATTACTAACAGGAAAATACCATAGACTGTATGATTTATTTTTAAAAAATGGAGGTTTATTTTGGCTCATGATTCTGGAGGTGCAAGGTTGAGGGACCACATCAGGTGATGGCTGTCCTGCCGACCGAGTCCTGAGGTGGCACAAAGCATTACCTGGCAAGAGACATGGAACTTATGTATATGTATGTGTATAATGTTTCCTTATAATTTCTCTCTTTCTTCTTATTTTTGTGTGTCTATATTATAATACTTCAATTTATTTGGGGAAGGGCTCAAATTATAAGCAGTAAACCCAGTATGGGCTTTGACTCTGTGAGCCCAAATTCCCATATTAATGAAGATAAAAGCAAATTGTGATCCACGTACATGGATGAAGGTTAACAGCTCAGGTTTACTCATTGTCATAGTTTTCAAATTTCTTCAGTCTAGAACTGAGTAGTCACAGGTTTCTTGGTCCTGTTGATGTTCCACAGGGTATTTGCACCTTTGTTGAGCTAAATAATCCAATCATCCTTCAGTTCCTGATTGGTATTGCAAGTTAACCCTGGAGCATTGTGGATAACTGGAAGACTCAGGAAGATTTCATTTTCAATGTCATACATCCTCTTCACCATTGTTGACTCTGAATAAATCACAGAGAGATTTTTCAGCATGGATTCAATGAGATCAGGATCACTTAATCCAATAGCCCAGTTGGTGAATCAGGTTTTAGCTTGATGACTTCATTGAAACTTTCAACCACCATATTATGCACTTCCTTCCAATTTTTTCACTGTCATTGTCTATTCTTATTTCTGGATTCAGGTCCAGGAAAGACACCTGCTGCATTTTTTCCTTTCCACATAGCCATACTTGAGTCACCATATTCTCTTTAAATCCATCCATGGAAGCTTTTGGGGTGAATGCCAAGTGTTTTAGCCATAAAATCGTGAAATACGGCAGGATCCAGATTGCATCCATTTCCAATCCAAGGTAACACATGTAGGAATGTTCCCTGGGTTGGAAACTACAATTATGATGGAAACACGACTGTACTTGCAGCTTTGAGGAGTAATAAATCCAAAGACAATAACATCTTTTTACATCATACTGAGACGACTTTCCCCTCTTGCTGAAGGATTAGTTCAGTGACCACCACAATTTTAGAAATGGCAGTCCCAGAGTAATTTTTATCTTCCATAATTTTAAGTGTCTGGAGAAATAAACTCTCCTGCTGCATATCCATACTTTCTCCCTTGAGCTTATTTTCCAAAACATCCATAATGGAAATTTCATGAACCAGAATTTCTCCAAATGAGATAGCACATGCTATATCAACTTGACTAATACCCACAACAGTGATCTTACTAGTTGTGACTGTTGCCTCTTCAGCAGCTGGTATGTTATGGTTTGAATCTAAAATGTCCCCCAAAGGTCAAGTGTTTAGATGTTTGGTCCCCAGCTGCTGGTGGTATCTGAGGGCACTGTGGAAATTAAGGAGGTGGCACCCAGTTTGAAGAAGGTGGATCATGGGGGGGGGTGGGTCTTAGGAAGTCTTACCTGGATTCCCAGTTCCTGTCACTCTCTCTGCTCCTTATCTGCCATGGTGTTGGGTCATCTACCACTGGCTCTGTTCGTTGTCCCACCACCATACCTGCTTTGCCTCTAAGGAGTGAAATCCTCTAAGCTGCGAGCATCAATTTATCACTCCTCCCATAAATTTGTTCCTGTCATGTATTTTGCCACAGTGATGCACAACCTCACTAACACATGGTACAGTGAGATTTTCCACAAGGGTTGGCATTTTACAGGAGTGAGGGAAAGCTCTCAAGATGAGGAGATAGTCATGTGACACTATTGTTTCCTTTTCTTATAAAGCCACCAGGATTTAATTATGGGCACTCTATTCTAATGACTTTATCTAATCCTAATTAACTCCCCAAAGCCACCTCTAAACAATACACAGTCAGATTAAATTTCCACTCTCTTTTAATACTTCACAATGGTAGTTACATTTCAGCATGAGGTATATGTGGAGCCTAAATCATATTTGAAACATAGCAATGATTATATCTCCTCATTTGATTTTTTTAGTAACTTTTCCTAATAAGCTGAATTCCAACTTCTTCATCTTTCTCTGTAAATCCTGCAGCATAAATCTGAGTAAGGGTCATTTAGGTCCATGGCTAGCTGAATAAACATTGGAGATTGCTGATGGTGATTATTTCTTACCTGGTGGCATTAGCAGTTTGCAGGCACTGACACTGTCAGAATCCTTATCCTTTACTGCAGGTGTTGCCCTGAAAAGTCTTGATTTTGTGTCATTCCTGGTTAAGGAGGGCCCATCCTTGTCATCTCCACATGAGAGGTAGCTCTTCCTGTTGGTTTCAAACTGAAGTCTTTGAAAAATGAATGGAAAGGACAATTGCTTTGCCCATCTATTCTCCCTTTCCTTTCCCAAGAGATGTCTCACGTAAAGAAAAGTAGACAGTGATCTTAAGTCCATGGGAAGGAAGGTTTAGAGTTATTTAGAAAATGGTTGTGAATGATCTTGAACAAACTCTAATGACAGCTATGATTGTGAAAGTGAATTTTGCCTATTTGTCATCTGATAGGCAACTTTACTTCATATTACTTCCTTGCTGTAGTTTGTCTAATTTTAAAACCCAGGAAATTTGAAAAATCTAATTAAATTCCAGCAAATGTTCCCTGTGTATATTTTGAGGCAGTGTCTTTCTACTGTACTATTTAACAAGGTTATTATGTCTGCCCTTTTGTACAGTTGTGATTATATACGTTTTGAGATGTGATAAAAATTACAGTGAATGTTTAGATAAAAAATTATTATAGGAAAAGACACATTGCCATTAATTTCCTTTAAAATACTGTCCCTTATTTCCAACACATTTATCCCACCCTTCTTGTCAGTTTCTGAAGCAGTTCTGGAAGTCCTCTTGTATGCTGCCATGAGTCCCTTGATGTCCTGAATAAATTCAAAATGTTTACCTTTCACTATCATTTTGACTTTGGAGAAGAGCCAGAAGTTATGTGGTGCCAGATCAGATGAATAAAGTGGATGAAGATACATCATGTTTTGATTTGACAGAAATTGCCTTACCAGAAGGTACGTGTGACACAGAGCCTTGTCATGATGGGGGCTAAGTCTAAAGACAGCAAAGAAAACTCAGAGAACTGGTTCAGAAAGTGGCAAGATTGATGGGATAAGTGTGTTTGAAGCTGGAGGGAGTGTTTTAAAGGGGCTTGATGGACGTATGTCTTCAACTGTAATAAAATATTAAAATTTAAACATTCACCATATCTTGTCTTCATATCTTGTATACACAAAGCAGTTGTTTCACAATGCTTACAGATTTTTTTTTTCACCTTAGCCTTTTTAAAACAATGAATACAATTTAACTTAATTTTGACTGTCAGATTATTGGTATTGTAAAATTATATAATTGTGATGCAGAAGACAAAACAATAGGTGGCAAAAATAAGTCCTTAAATTTGTCATAGGGAAAAATTATGCATGTAAACTAAGTTAAACTTTATGAAGGTTGGTCTTAACATTATTTCTTTTTGTGAAAATTTCAACATAATCTGAAAGAAAAGTAATGACAAAAAATACAAAATCATTCACACTAACAGAAGCAAAAGGTGGGAATGAAAGAAGGATATGGAAGAGTAAAGATATCAAAATGCTGATTTGCTAATAAGTGAAAATCAAGTTATAAATAATTATATGGATTATTATTTTTACATCATTACTGATCTTCCATGGGTGGTAAGATTATAGTATGTTTTCATTTTCCCTTTTTTAAAACATACTTTCTAAAAATTTTAACATGAACATATTTTTATAGTAAGGAGAAACGTAACTAAGTGAAATAATTTGTGTCCATATAATAGAAATTAAAACAAAATATAATTATTTGAACTTTTCTTACTTTAAATAAGTCAATAAATAAGTACAGCTCTTTGATCTTTAAATGATTCATTTCTCTCTGCCATTCGTATTACTCTTAGAACATTTTTTCCTCCTCTCCTCTCCTCTCCTTTCCTTTCCTTTCATTTCGTTTCCTTTCCTTTCTTTTTCTTCTTTTCTTTTTCAGTACTGTGAGTTAAACCCAGGAGTTCATGCATGCTAGGCAAATGCTCCATCACTGAGCTACACCCTCAGACTCTATTTTTTTTATATATATTTCATTTTTTATTTTGAGACAGGGTCTCACTACACTACACAGGCTGCTCTTGGCCTCAAACTAGTGATCTTCCTGTGTTGGTCTCTTGAGTGGTTGGAATTAGAGGTGTGTGCCACAGTGCCCTGAATTTTTTCCTTTGTTAAGAAGGAACTGAAATCGATGCAAGTTACTTCATACAATTCAGAGTTTATTAATCTCTGTGCTCATCAGATAACCAAGAAAACATGAACTACCAGAGAAACCAGGATCTTCAGGACTGGAAAAATCCAAAGACCTATGGAGGAAGATTAGCATCTGAGTTAAGTAAGGGATGCCAAAGCAATACTGAGTATTTCTTAAAAGGGAGCTTTATTCCTCCTTCCCCACAGTCTCCTTCCTCTTTTTCTCCTGCTTCCCTTCTTTTCTCCCTATTTTCCTTTCATCATTCTCTTTTTAAGTACTTTATTGATTACCTATTATGTTCTGAGTACTGGGGATATAGAAAGGTCTTTGCCTACATTCTCTTGGAAGGGAAAAGACAACAAATAAGAGAATCAAAGCTAGTAACTGTAAAAAATCCAAAATAAAATCAGTTTATGGATTAGTGAAGAGCAAAGGGATTTAAGGGAACCCAAGGGCCCTTTGGAATGAGTGGTCCAGGAGGTCCTCTCAGAAAAGTGCACATTTGATAAGAGCTGGGAATGAAAGGAAGGTCTGGAGACCTACTGCTCCAAGTATAAGTTCTAAGCAAGCAGGAGGGGAATGTGTTTTCAAGATAGGCTAGAGAGGAAGGAACCAGGGTGCTCATGCAGGATGTTAGTTTTTATTCTCAGTATGATGGGAGTTTCTTGGAGGATTTTGAGCAACGAAGCAAGTGAAATGATACATGATTAAAAGACTGCACTGACTGTTACATGGAGCATGAATGGATTCTATCAAACCAGTGTAAGGACAGGGCTACAATTAGCATGCTATTGTAGCACTCCAAATAGGAGAGGATACACATGTTTTCTTTAATGTCAACACATGGGCCCAGTTGTTCTCCTTGTTTCTGTCCTCCTTTTGCTTCTTAGTATTCATTCTCTTCCCTTCTCTCAACTTTTCTGTACCTCATAGCTTCTGTGTGCTCATTTGGCTTTCGGTGATTCTCCATTCTCAAATTTGATTTCTGTCTCTAAGCTCTCATTATAGCTTATAGCTTCTCCATTCTCTGTATTCGTAAGTTTAGCCTTAGCTCCTCCCACATTGCTTGACACTCTCCACATAGAAATTCCAGAGAAAATCAACTTAATTAAGCCTACCTTGAAATAGCAGACATCATGTTTTTCAGAAGGGCTGGAAGGATCTTATTTAAATTGTATAAATCATAGTTTTCTAGGGATGAATCCTTATCAGTAGCTGTGAGTAGAAGGGTTCAATGAGGCCATGAAAATATTAGACATAAGATTTGACATCCTAGAACAGCTGTGTATCAGTTTTCTTTTGGTTGGTACTTGTACTAAGAATTGCAAAAAATAAAAATTAAAAAAATGTGAATAGAAAAGATATTTAAACAGAATATGAGATTAAGTGTGTGTGTGTGTGTGTATGATTTCCTGATTTGTAACCCACAATGTGTAGGAGGAAGATTTGTTACCTTGATTGTAGGTATAGGACAAAGATAATATTCAATTAGTAAAATTTGTAAGTGTCTCCTTAAGTTACTAAAGGAAAAACTATTGAATAGCACAATTGATTGAAAGAAAGCTTCAGCTATTTCATTTTATGATTGAAAAGTAATTTTGGTAAATTTCTAGATTCAGCAAAACTAACATTAATAATGCCAAGAAATGTCAAAAGTATTGAAAAGACCTTTGAAACTTGTATTACACCTAGTACTGTTTTTCTTTTTCTTTTTTTAAAATCAGGTTGGCCAATGAGGATGAAATGTGAACTACTAGCCAAGATTCCATATCGATTTTAGTCCCTTACTCTGAAAAACAATAAATTGATGACTTCAACTCTATTTTTCCATATCATTGGGGTCTCTCATTCAGAGACTATCTGTAACTACACGTGGTAACAATTGTTTTATGACAACTACATAACGTAGTTATTTTATGATAACTACATAACCAGACCTGCAGCCATACCACCCTGGAGTCTAATCTCATCAGATCTCAGAAGCTAAGCAGAGCCTGGTTAGTACTTGGAAAGGAGACTGTCTGGGAATCCTAGATGCTGTAGGCTTGAGAGAAGGATCTGGCAGCCCACTCCTGAAACAATGAGCCGTGGAAAATCCTAAGAATTCTAGAAAAGCACTGACAATAGTGTTGGGCATGGCATAGTGTCAGGTAGTGTTTTATTCTGTTGTAATAGGGTCACTATGAGAGTAAGATCAACTTGATGGCACCCAACAAGAGCACCACACATAAATATGCAGAAATGAAAGTGGCTAAAATTAGGGAAATATTATTTTTGGAAGTACTGGTGATTTATTTAAGGTGATATTTGGTAACAAGTTTTACAGCTTATTTCAAAAAGTAATTGTTAAAAATCTTATTTAGAGTCAGACATATGACAGAATCTCCTGCAAATGTAAGAAAGGATAGCTGTCACTCATTTATTGTTCTCCATTTAGTAGCCAAGATCTGGGCTGCATAATATACTCTTTCATCAGTTAACATTGTTTCCTAAGAGGAAAAACATTGTATCATTCCATTTTAATTGCAAATCTTGGGTCTGGCAGTAATGCTATTGGTGGTACTGCCAAAGCAATGTGTCTCTCTTCAAGGACATTCCTTGGGATTATGTTCAATGCTATGCATTGTATAAACTTGGGACACAGAGTTTTTGGCAACATTTAAAAATATTGTACAGATAAAAGGAAAAAAATTAAGTTATAAATGTTTGGTACTTTGCTCTGCAGGGTGGATTGGAATAATGGGTATAATAAATCGATTGATATCTAATTAATGCTGCACAGTTACATGGAATTAATATGCTCATCTTTTTGTTGAGGGTCATTAGGGAAATCAAAGTACGAGAGTACAAATTTAGTTGAATGCTGATATATGAAGAAAAAAATGAATAAAAGCAATGGATCTATCACTAGTTGCTTTCAACAAAGAATAACAATGACAAAAATACAGTGGACTTTTAAGATAATCTCATATAGTCAACTTTAAAACAAATACCACACTAGAGAATTTTTCTAATGCTTTGATTGATATGATTATTAGTTCTTGCCTCAAATATTTGCTTTATTCACATCTTTTCATACTTAATATTTGTTAATCAATTATCAATATCCATTAAACATCAAGAATATGTTTACATATATATAACGCTAAAATACTTTTATTTTTTATGAATTTCCATAAAAATATCAGCAATTTCTGACAATATTTTAGGCACTGATCTTTGACTTCTACATATATTAACAAATGAAACTTCAAAATAAATTTATGTCCCAGATATGTTTACCTCATTTTACACGAGGTAGTTAGATAATTTATTTACTTATTTATTGTATAAAACAAAATATAACCCTCCCCCCTTTTTTTTTTACAAATTTTAAAGGTATAGTACAGTATTAATAAATATAAACACTTTGTTGGATAGTAGGTCTATAGCATTAATTTTATTTAGTATGTCTATAATTCTATACCAGTTGAAAGGGAATTCCCCATTTCCAATGCTATGGTCTTACCTCCATCTCTCCCCAGCCCCTAGAAGTCCCTGTTATATTTTCTGCTTCTATGACTTAGATACCTCATATAAGTGGAATCATACAGTATTAGCCTTGAGACTATCTTATTTCACTTAGTGTAATGTCTTAAAGATAAATCTAGGGTTTTGCAAATGGCAGAAGTTCCTTTTTCTAAAAGGGTTAATAATATTCCATTTCATGTATACACCAAATTTAATTTTTATTAGTTGTTAAAAATTAAGGAGTTTTATTATGACATTTCTGTATATGCCTAGACTGTATTTTGAGCTTATTCATGACCTCTATTACTCTTTATTATTTCATGTCCCCAACTCCCCTTGTAAAGTTCTTCTTCTCTCTCACATTTCTTTATCCATTCGTATGTCCATGGACATTTAGGCGGTTTCCAAGTATAGACTATTGTGAATAATGTTGTTATGAATGTGTGAGTTTAAATATGTTTTTGACCTTCTGATTTCAATTGATTGCAGTTGTTGGGTGATATGTTACCTCTATTTAAAATTTTTCTTTTAGAAATAACTATACTATTTCCATAATGGTGGTACCAATTTACATTTCTGCCAACAGAGCTCAGATATTATTATTATTATTATTATTATTATTATTATTATTATTTTGCTTTTAATTATGGGTGTTTGTATATACATATTTGGTTATTAACCTTTTGTCAGATATATGGTTTACAAATTTTCCTTTTCATTCTGTTGGAGCCATTTTCACTCTGTTGTTTCCTTTGTTATGTAGAAAGATTTTATTTTCATGTACTCTTAGTTTTTTTTTTTTTTTTACATTTGTTGCTTGCACTTTTGGGGTTTCATTCAAAAATTCATTTGCAAGACGAATATCATGAAGATTTTTTCTTATGCTTTCCTTCTAGGAACCATACTTTTATGTCCTATATTAAAATATTTAATTCTTTTTTAGTTGATTTTTTGTGGATGGTTTAAGATAAAGTTTCAAATTTATCCTTTTCCATATGAATATCCAGTTTCTCCAACAAAATTTGTTTAAGAGATTATCCCTTCTTTGTTGTGTAGTATTGGCACCCTTATTGAAGATCATTTGAACAAATACGTATGTGTTTCTTATGGGCTTATCTTGTTCTGCTCCATTGGCTTATATGTCCGTCTTTATCCCAGTACACAATGTTTTGATTGCAATAGCAAGACTGGGCATTCTTACCTGGTTCCAAATCTTAGAGGAAAGGTTTTCAGTTTTCTATCATTTAATTTCATGTTAGGTTTGGGCTTTTCACATGTGAAATTTGCAATGTGGTGGTAATTTCATTCTATACTTAGTTCATTTATTTATTTTTTTACAACATGGAAGGATGTTTAATACTGTCCATAGGTTTTGTATCTATTGAGACAGCTTGTGGGTTTTACCCCTCATTTAGTTATGTGATATTCATGATTATAATGTGGCGGTGAATTCAACTTCTTAGTATTTTTGCTGAGCATTTTGGCATCTATGTTCATCAGGGATATTGAATTATGACTTTATTTTCTTGCAGTGTCTTTGTCTGGATTTGGTATCTAAATTAAACTAGTGTCATAAAATGAGTTTAGAAATGTTGCTTGCTTTTCAACATTTTGGAAGAGTTGAGAAGACTCAGTATTTATCTTTAAAAGTTACCCTGTTCTGCACATTCTTTTTTGGAAAGTTTCTGTTTATTCAGTTTTATTATTAGTTATAATTTGTTCAGATTTTCTACTTATTTATGGCTCCTTTTTGGTAGATTTATGTTTGTAGAAATGAATTCATTCCATTTGGATTATCCAAATTCTTCCAGTATTCTCTTATGGTCACAGTAGTCTATTTTTGTGCATCCAATATAAGATCTCTTCTTTTTTTACTTATTTTAGTCTTTTTAAAATTTAACCTGTTATTAGTTTGTCAGTTTTAATTTACAAAAAATAATTTTTTAGTTTTGTTGATGTTTCTTTTGCTTTCCTACTCCTTTTATAATTCTTGCTCTAATAGTCAATTATTTCCTTCTTTTGGTGACTTTGGGCTTAACTTATTCCTCTTTTTCTAGTTCTTTGAAGTATAATATTATTTTCTTTATTTGAGATGCTTCTTCTTTTTCAATGTCAGTATTTTCCATTAAAACTTTTCTCTTAGCACTGCTTTTTTACGTCCCTTATATTTTGGTATATTGTGTTTTATTGTTCGTTTGTCACAGGCTCTTTTCTAACTTCCCCTTTTGAGTTCTTTTATGATCCATTGGGTGTTTAAAAATGTGTTATTTTCTACATTTTAAAAAATATTATAGGGTTCTTTCTGTTATTGATTTATAGCCTCACTCCATTGTGGCTGGAAAATACACTTGTTATCATTTCAATCTTCTTAAATTGATTAAGATTTATTTCATGACTTATAAAGTGAGCTATACTAGAGAATGATCTAGGTGTTCTTGAGAAAAATGTATATTCTTCTACTGTTGGGTGTAGGGTTCTATATAAGCCTCTTACATCCATCATATCTACAGTGTTGTTTAAAGTCTTTGTTTCCTTATTGACCTTTTACCTGTATACTCTATTATTGAAAGTAAAGTATTGGAAATCCAATGGTTATTATGTTGCTGTATTTCTTCCATCAGTTCTGCTCATATGTGTTTGTACATTTGGGTGCCTTGATGATAGGTACATATGTTTCCATACATTTATGATTGTGATATATTTTTGGTAAAGTATTTATTTTATCATTATATGGTATCCTTGTGGCTTGCAGTAGTTTTTGATTTAAAGTCTGTTTTGTCTGGTATTAGTCTGGCCACACTGCTTTCTGTTCATTACAATTTGCCTTGGATATCTTTTCTCATCCTTTTATTTTCGATACATTTGTGTCCTTACATTTAAAGTAAGTCTCTTATAGATAGCATAGATTTATACCTTACTTTTTCATCTATCCATTCACTCTGTGAGTTTTGATTGAGACGTTTAATCCATTTATATTTAATGTAATTACTGATAGGGAAGAATACACTGTGGCCCTTTTGTTAATTGTTTACTATATGCCTCATACCTATTTTTCTCCTCCCTTTTCTTTCATGCTTTCTTTTTTGGCTTTTGTTGATGTTTCAGTGACATGATTCTATTCTCATTGTCCTTTGTGCATCTTTTCTACTGACCTTTTCTTTGTGGTTATCATGGGGCTTATATAAAATATCTTGTTGTTATAAAAAATCCATTTTCAGGTGATACCAACTTAACTTCAATCACATACCAAAACTATTCCTTCCCCACATATTTTATGTTATTTATGTCATGACTTACACCTTTTACCTTCTTTCACTGGGTATCCATTAACATACTTCTACAGTTATAATCATTTTTCTACTCTCATCTTTTAACTTCTGTACCAGACAGACAAGTGATTTATGCAGTACTTCTAAAGTGCTACAACATTCTTTGTTTGCCCCTACAGCTCCTTTCAGCAGAGAGCTTTATAGTTTAATATGCTTTTGTGTTTTCATCTAGCAGCCTTTCATTTCAACTCAAAGGTCATTCTTCAGTGTGTCTTTTAAGGCAAGTCTAGCAATGATGAGGGCTGGGATGTAGCTCAGTTGGTAGAACACGGCTTTGCAGTCTCTGAGGTCCTGAGTTTGATTCCCAGAACCACAAAAATGGGAGAAGGATGTGGCAATCCACTCCAGAGGCAATCTCAAAAAAAAAAAAAAAAAAACAAAAAACAAAAAAAACAGCCATTGAAACCCATATGAGGGTCACTTTGAGTCAGACAGGACTCGATGACACCTAACAACAAGAACAACAACAACAGCAATGATGAGTTTCTTTAATTTTTGTTTATCCAAGAAAGTTCCAATTTTTCCTCTAATTTTGAAGAACAATTTTGCTTGGGTAGAGGATTTCGCCCCCATCCCCAAGCAATGCTGAATATACCATTCTATTCCCTTCTTGACCTGTGTGGTTTTTGTTGAGGAAAAAATGGTGATAGTCATATCTAGGATCCCTCATTTGTGATGTGATTTTTTCTTGATTTAAAAAATTCTTCTTGTCTTTGGCTTTTAATAATTTCATTAAAACATGCCTTGGGATGCACTTCTTTGGTTCATCTTAGTTGGTATCTGTTGGGCTTCTTGAATCTGGAGGCCTATTTCCTTCTTCAAATTTTGGAAGTATTCTGTCATTTTTTCAACAATGGTTTCTGCCCCTTTTCCTCTCACTTATCATTTTAGAACTTTCATAATGTTCAATATTCTGCTTAAGATTTCTTCCCATTTTTCACTCATTTTTCTTTTTGCTCTAATGATTGCATGATCCTAATGAGAATTTTTTTTGAATTTGCATATTCTTTCTTCAGATTGATCAAGTTTACTCTTGAACTTTTCTGGTGAAGTTTTCAAGTCAGCTATTGCATTCTTCTTATTAGCCTCTGTCTGCTGTACAGGTTTTCTGGAACTAGAGTATGTCAACAGTTAATTTTTTTTTCTCAGTAACCTTCAGCTATCTAGAGAGATTTGATTAGTTTGAGAAAGGTATCTCTTCCTTGGGTAGTTGCCTTCAACCTATGGTATATATTTATGCCTTCACATTCCCTCCCCAGGGCTAAACTGGTAGCCAGGTTATTTTCTTGATGTGTAACTCTGAGCCAGAGTAAAAGATTATGGAAATTTATGCAACAAGTTTTCTTACCAGTTCCAATGTAACTGGTTTCACTTTGCCTGGGGTGCAATAGCCTCTACTGGTTTTTGGATTCCTCACATAGGAAATTGATCTGTGTATAATTGCTGAGTCAGTATCTCTGTTGTGGGGTAAGAGAGGAAGATCTAGGGCTTTCTCTTCTGCTATCTTTCTTGCAAAACTACTTAAATTATTAGCCAATCATTTCACAGCTAGTTGGTATTTGAGCTGATGTTCAAATTCAGGCAGCCTTGCCTTGGATCCAGAACTAAAGTCACTGATCTTATATACTGTCATAGATTTTAGCAGAATGATTTACTACCCAGTCTTACAATTTCTACCCTTAACCCACACAACACTCTCAAATTAACCAAAATTTTACAGCAAAGAAAGCATTTCAACCTTATATATAAAGGGATGATGATATGTATTAGCATTATAGAATATAGAACCACAAGTTTTAGACACAGTGAGTTTTTATCTTGGAGACACAAAAAGGCCAGGAAAATTCAACTAATAATGTGTTTATTTAAATAGATGAGCATGATTTTATGACACAATGAGTAAAAATTTGGTTAAAATACTATATTAACTACTGAAATTCACAAAGAGAAAAATAATGCTATTTCATCTGATACTTAGAAAAATTGAAATTCTAATTATGATTGTGGATTGACTTCCATAATAAATAAAATGATTTCAGTTTGAATTTTTAGATATGGAATATGAAAGTGTATTTATAATGTTTTTAAAATTCATAAGAGCTGGGTGTGGTGGTGCATTCCTGTGATTCCAGTACTCAGTAGACTGAGGCAGGAGGATTGTGAGTTCGAGGTCAGCCTGAGTTACATAGGGATACCCTGTCCAAAATCAGAACAAAACAACAAAACAAAACAGACAACCAGAGAACAAAACAAACAACAACAAAATAAACAATAATAACAATAATAAAATCCTTGTATGAGAATACCATAATATGTATAACTTCTGGTTGGGCTTAAGCAGCAAGTTCATAAGCATAGCAATTTCTGTCATTACATTTAAAGATCCTCACAATATTTTTTTAAAGAGTATCTCTTGATCCTGTAATAAATAAACTATGCTTTTTTGAAGTTATGTAATGTTACCATCCTGTATGATTTTCCTTTATTCATGTCAGCTACCTATGTAAAGATTGTATTTACCAATGACTTCTCATGTGATTGGTACAACTCTCTAATATCATTCCCATCACATGCACATAATTCTAAAATATTTTGCAAAATCTGTAGTTTTTAATCTTGGGAAATAGTAAAATCATCTATGTGTATAAGATAAATGAGAGCAACTGTTAGTGTTGTTTAATAGAGGGAAGAGAGAGGTTAATTTAATCTTTTGCATAAGGATTAAATATTAAAGTAATCTCATTAGTAGATAGAACTCTATTAGAAAACATGACCTAGAAATTATGAAGTCACGGATAATAAATACGCAGAAAAGAACCTCTTAGTATTTAGAAAAAATATGTGATAGTCGTTAAGACTAAGTTCACCTAGAACAAGTTAGGGAAAAATAATTGCATTTTTAAAAATTATATCACCAAACTGACGAACAGGGTCTCACTAAATTGTGCAAGCTACCCTGGTCTGGGATTTGCGATCCTCCTACCTCTAACTCCAGAGTTGCTAAGATTGTGGGCATGGACCACTGCGCCCAGCCAAAAAGATGATTTCTACAGTAACATGTTACTAGCAACATGATTTAAAACTACTAATGAAAACAGCGTATTTAGCTTCCTTGATGAGATTGTTTTTGGTATGTTGTCTTGATCCTTTGTTTTATTAAGATGAAGACTGAACCTTACGTTTCCTTTTATTTCTAAGGTAATTTTATTTTTTGAATTGACATATAATAAACATACAAATTTATGAGGTACAATGTGATATTTTCATATGTGTATCCATTGTGTAATGATAAAATTAGTATATCCATCACTTTAAATATTTACCATGTAAGTACGGTGAAACATCAAAATCCTTTATTCTACTTGTTTTGAAGAAATATATTATTGTTAATTATAGAAACTCTATAGTGATATGTTGTTGTTGTTGTTAGGTGCCATCAAGTTGGGGCTGACTCATAGTGACCCTATGTATAACAGAATGAAACATTCCCCGACACTGTGCCATGCCCAGCAGCATCTATGCTTCTCTGCTATTCATAGGATTTTTGATGGCAGACTTTCTCAGGTTTGTTTAGGGAGTGGGCTGCCAGGTCATTCTGCCAAGCCTGCAGCACCTGGCCTTCCCAGACAGTCTCCCATCCAACTACTAACCAGATTTGACCCTGCTTAGCTTCCAAACTCTGATCTGATCAGATGCCACAGTGGTATGGCTGTAAGCATAGTGATATAGTGTAAGCATAGTGATCAGATGCCACAGTGGTATGGCTGTAAGCATAGTGATATAGAAAATGAAATTTTATTCCTCTTTTTTAACTGTAACTTGGCCAACTTCTTTCTATCCCTCCCTCCTTCTTCTCTTCCCAGGCTCTGTTAAACACTGTTCTATCTCTATTTCTATGAGATCAACTTTTTAAAAATACAATATGTAGAAGGTCATGTGGTATTTGACTTTTTGAGTCTGTCTTGTTATATACAATACATCACACACACACACACAATCTAGTAATATATTGAACCAAAGAGGTGAAAAATCCCTATAAAGAAAATTATAAAATATTTCTGAAAGAAATTGAAAAAGATGAAAAAGTATGGAAGAGTTAATATTGTCAAAATGTTTGTATTCCCCCAAACACTATAAAGAGTTAATGCAATCCCTACCAAAATACTTGTGCCATTCTTCACAAAAATAGAAAACAAATTATAAAATTTGTATGGAACCATGAAAGACCAAGAATAGCCAAAACAGTCTTTCTTTTTTTTCTTTTGCAATGTCAGAGGATTGAAGCAAGGGCTTTGATCATGCTAGGTGAAGTGCTCCACCACTGAGCTGCACCCCTAAACCCCATTTTTATTTTTCTGATTTTGAGCCAGATCTTGTTAAATTGAGAATATTATCTCTGGCCTTGAACTTGCAATCCTCCTGCCTCAGCCTCTGCAGCTTGTTGCTTACTGGTGCACCATGGCCAGCATTGACAGAAGAATTTTTTAAAGTCAAATGGTCACAACATACCAGAAATTATATTTTTGTAAGTAAATTATAGATGTAATTTAGCTAATTTTTGAAAATATCAGTTATATACTAATATAATATTCCAATAAACATAAACATTAAAATACACGTTCAAAACTAGGATAGTTTTGTTAACCTTTCACGAAAATATGTTGGATGATTTCTCTAAGAGAAGTAATGTCAATGCTCAATACTAGTACTTGTTTTCAGAAATGCTCCAGAACTGTCTACTCAGTTCTCAAATGAAGAGGTCCATAAAGCCATGAAACACATGAAAAAGTGCTCAATATCCCTAGCCATTAGGGAAATGCAAATCAAAACAATGCTGAGATTTCACCTTACCCCATTAAGAATGGCCAAGATCAATAAAACAAACAACAACAAATGCTGGCGAGGTTGCAGGGAAAAGGGAACACTTTTACACTGTTGATGGAACTGTAAATTGGTGCAACCACTATGGAAATCAATATGGAGATACCTCAAAAAACTAAAAATAGATCTACCATATGACCCAGCTATAACACTATTGGGAATTTACCCAAAGGGAGATGAGTCATCATACCACAGAGACACCTGCATCTCCATGTTCAATGCAGCGCTTTTCACAATAGCAAAGATATGGAATCAACCAAAG
>VMDO01030379.1:0-21384 GCA_007922755.1 Pedetes capensis | reverse complement strand
AAGATGAAATTCAAGCCCATATGAATTTCAAAATCCACTTGCTTTTTGCCACAATATGTTGCCTGTGAGATGATAGTCTTCACATATGTTAGATTGAGCACAGAAAAGTACCCATGAGAAAGAAAATACTAAAGAATATGGATAAATTTTAATACCAATTTTACCAATTTTCAGGATTATCTTTTTCTTAACTTGAGTTATTTTATGATTATAATAGAATATTTACAGATATCTTCTCAGTAAATGAAAAAAAGAAATAATCTTTCTTAATCTATAACTTATATGAAACAGGTGAAGGACACTTTCTACAAAAACATGTACAGAAATCTTGTTTGATGAAAATATACATCAAAAGTTAAAAAATATAAATCAACATAAAAATGTCATTTGTTACCCCAAAGGAAAAATTTATATAAGAACCTGCCACATGAGGCCAGTAGGAGAATCTCAAAACTTAACAAAAACCCATTTTTAATGGCAAATTAACCACAATTCTTTATAGACTTCATAAAAACTAAGCCTATTGGTATATTAGACATTTTGGTTTCCCTGTGGATACACCATGGTTCAAAGTAAAAGGAGAAAAAGAGTATAACCTGTTTTGATTTTAAAAGGCACTACTGTTTAAATTTCAGATTCGACTTGAGCATGCCTCACTTTTGCACAATTAAACTGATAACTAACAAAAAGAAAAATAAGCTGGGCATGGTGGCGCATGCCTGTAATCCCAGTTACTCCAGAGGCCCTGTCTCACAAAGTAAAAACAATGGATTGGGGCATGCAGCTTAGTGGTACAGCACTTGCAAAGCATGCAAGTGCCAGGCCCTGGGTTGAAACCCCAGTACTACAAAAAAATAAGAAATAAATAAATAAAAAGAGCAACAAATATTCTGTTGAAATAATTGTTACCTCTTTTGATCTTTAACACTGAAGGTGTTAAACATTTACAAATACTATGAATAAAATTTCATAAAATATGTACCTTGCAGTTTTTATTACTATAAATTGTTATTTTTATGTATAGAAATACTCTCAAATGTATTAATCCATATAAATCATATATATACTGATTTAAGAAACTCATACTTGTTGACGTTGTTATTAGGTGTCCTCTAGGTTCCTCGAGTCGGGTCCATTCATATTGACACTCATAGGGTTTTCAATGGCTGATTGTTTTGGGATTCCTTCAGGAATGGATTGCCATGTCCTTCTCCCATATGCATGTAGACAGGACCCCAAAAACTGACCATAAATAACCAAACAATCAGTATATCAAGTAATGAAGTAATATAGACCTTAAAATCCCAAAGGGAAAAGTACATAGGAAATAGAAAACACTTTCTGTCCTGATGAATCTTTACAGACATATTATAAGGTAGTTTATGTCAGCATAAGTCCATTTGCTGAGTTTGAGTCTCTGAGATAAAATACAAAGATGAAAAAGTTTAATGAGTAAACTTTGTTTTACTATTTTATTTCCTAAAATTTTGTTTCAATGTATTGTATATTTCTAAAATATTTTGTATAATAAGAACATAAAAAGGGCATGCTAGTAAATTAAGTTATAATATGGGCTCCTAGGGCTGGGATTTAGCTCAGTTGGTAGAGCGCTGCGCTGCAGTCTCTGAGGTCCCGAGGTCAATTCCCAGCACCACAAAAACGGGAGAAGGGCCTGGTAATCCACTCCCAAGGCAATCCCGAAGCACTCAGCCATTGAAAACCCTATGAGGGTCGCTATGAGTCGGATACCGACTCGACGGCACCTAACAACAACAACAACAACAATGGGCTCCTTGATATGTTTTTAAAGACAGAAGGAATATTTGGAAATCTGTATCATCTCCTCCTAAACTACCTTTTGAATATAGTTTGTTGATTATAGTAACACAAGATATTTTATCAGCATTGTAAACATTAAATTACATATAATAAAAATCTCAATATATGAAATTCAAGGCTGTTTTCGGGGCTACAATCTAGTTTGTGGTTCTAAAGTTTGGTGTACTTGTTTAATTTGTAGCTATGTGAATAAAACTTTTTTTTTTTTTATGTGGTACTGGGGGTTGAACCCAGGGCCTTGCGCCTGCATGCTTTGCAAGTGCTGGACCACTGAGCTGCTCCCCCAGCCCTTTTTTTTTTTTTTTTTTTTTTTTTTTTTTTTTTTTTTTTTTTTTTTTTTTTTTTTTTTTTTTTTTACTTTGTGAGACAGGGTCTTACTAAGTTATGCAGACTGCCTCTGGTCTCAAACTTGGGATCCTCCTGCCTCCACCTCCTGAGCCGCTGGGATTACAGGCTTGCCCCACTGTGCCCAGCTAATAAAACTTTCTTTTAAGATGCTTGTCCTTATCGTCCTCCAGTTAATCAAACAATATTTGTACATCAAAGTTCCATATATCAAATCATTCTATCTGTCTGTCCCGCCCTGAGAGGAAAAGTGTCCATCAGGGTGGTTCGGTTATATAGAATACACCAAGATTAGATGTGAAATTCATCTTTCCTTTAACTCAAAAATCTAATTTCCTCAAAGTCATTTTGAAACCAAGGCATTTGTAGAAACTCATCTCAATTCTTAGTTTGGAACAATCCTGAGAAACAATCAGCCATTGAAAACCCTAAGTGGGTTTCTATGAATCAAATACAACTTGACAACAACAAAATATTAATAATATTTCTTATGTCTTTCTCATATTTTCATTAGTTTTTTATAAGATTGAAATAATTAACTGTATTCCCGAAACCAAAACTGTATATTGATGATGCTAGTATAATATTTACTTTGATTCATCACTATCCTTACCATTTTTCAGGATAAATCAATTAGTGTTCTTAAACAATCCTTCTAATTGCTGAATTACTTATGCAAGATGATATTTTTATGAAACATGAATTTCTTCTCAGAATCTGCCTTTATTCCAGTTGAAGATCAATACCTAAGCTACTGAATTTTATATGGTATATATAGCATGTAATTTTAAATTTTATGAATATACTATATATACACACATAGATACATACATGTTTACATATGTATACATTCTACATATGCATGCACATAATTTCTATAGCTACACATTTATGTTGGTTGGTGGAGACATTTAAGATAATGTAAAAGGTGTTTTCATTCTACTCCTGTAGATGTATTTATCTATATATAGAAGAATAAATTATGTTTTTTTCATACAACTCTTGTTTATAGTGTTTATTGTATTCTTTTATATCATAGTATATATTTCCCTCAAGTTCTCTTAACAATAATCTCTTAACAATAATAACACATTATTTACCAAGAAGACTTGGTCATTTGAAGAGTATTTCTTACAGAGCTTTTCAATTAAATTAAGAAAAAGGTTTTCTGATTGTAAAGGTATAATTTACGTTTTAACTGTACTTAAAGAAATAGTATCTGAGTAAAACTGATATGCACTTTAATCTGCATATAAAGTCAATGTCATAACTTATTGAGTCATCAATTCGGATAATAAATGCTACACACTAAAATGTATCAGATTAGACAAACACTTATTAACTGCCTAATATATCGACCATGCTCACTAAAAATAAGAAATAGCCACTGCTTTCAAAGAGTTCAAAATGTAATTGAGGAAAATAACAAGATAAGATTTAAATAACATGTTACAATTATTACAAAAGTGATGTTATAAAGAAGTATATGAGTAACTACCAACTAATGATTCTACAATATTGCATCTGGAATCAGAAGGAAGGAGATCCCATGCTGACTAGAGACAAATTGGGTTGCTTTATGGCTACAATAGGATATGGAGGGAAGGATGATTACTGAATAACTCTACTAGAGTTTTAAATCATTCCTAAATACAAGGAAGGGACTCAAAAATTCAAAACTTTTTATCAAAAAGTGAGGTATTTGTTTTCACATGTTCAAATTTAAGTCATCTTGAAAGTCCTCTCCATTTGATGCAACACATCTGTCAAGACACTTTTTTACACTGCTCAAAATGTTTTAAACCCATCAACTCTCCGATGCTTTTTAGTGTGTGTGTGTGTGTGTGTGTGTGTGTGTATACACACACACAAATATACATATAGACAGGAGACAAAAAATTCTTTTATTGATGTAAAAGAATGCCAGAAAAATAAGAAGTGATTAATCTTTATGTTAAAGATAAGCTAAAATTTTAAATGTATCTCTTAAATTGGCTTTATTTTAATTTCAATTCAATTTCCCATTCAGCTAATATGGGATATTTTTCCCATGCAAAGGCATAGCTACCTTTTAATTTAAAGAATGATAAACATGTGTTTTTAAAATCTCTCTGGGATTACATTAAATATGGAAAAGAATAAGATGATGCTAGATATAAATTCTGTGTTGAATATTTTAATCTGTGTGAGAAGTGTATTCAAAACTCCCAGGTTGATCTTTTACCTTGCCAATCATGTACTGATTCTACCTTTATGAATTCACATCACTTTCTGAACATGGCTGAATTGGGCCAGTGTCCTTATTAAACATATTTATATTTAAAATATAAATTGAGGTTCAATATTTGGGTCAATGACAAGATATTCCACAACATGACATGAAATTCACTATGCATTATTAATGAAATTTACTTTATATATTGGGACAAAAAAAGTGAATTTGCAGGCATCAAAGGACTGCTGAAAGATTGAAGATCTGTGAGTGAGAAATCAAATCAATATTCACCATTTCTGAAATGGAACACACACAAAATGCCCACTTTCTGAGAGGAAATATAGTTTCCAGTAGTATGATACACTAGTTATTATGATTAGTAGTTGCATAATGTTATAAATGTTATTTATTCTACATGGTTTAGGGTAGCACAGCAGAATACAGAAAGTCAGAAGATGTACAGAATATATTTACAACAGGACAAACTCTACACCCATACTTTTTGGAATGCAAACTTTCTCATATAAAGAGAAACAAGATTTCCAGAAACATACTATTAAATGAGTTTATAACCAATCAATATCCTTAGAAATATTTGGAACTTGTTGTTGTTGTTGTTAGGTGCCTTTGAGTTGGTATCTGACTCATAGAGACCCTCATAGGGTTTTCAATGGCTGACTGTTTCGGGATTGCCTTGGGAGTGGATTGCCAGGTCCTTCTCCCATTTTTGCGGTGCTGGGAATTGAACTCGGGACCTCAGAGACTGCAGCGCAGCACTCTACCAACTAAGCTAAATCCCAGCCCCGGTTGGAACTTAGCACAACAAAATTGTAAGCAAACATCAAAATCACAGAGGTGATAGTTCTTACAGACTCCATCTAGACATAACACAAGGGAAAGTTTATTACATCTCTGTATGTCATACCAAATTTCTACAATTACTCCAAAGTGTATAAAAATCTTTTCCCAAGAAGGCAAAAAATAATGTGGCATCCTCAATAGTACTTTTGTTCCAAATTCAATACACCTATCAATAGCCATGGTAAAGGTGAGAGTCCTAGGGCAAAGGCATTCTCTGCTTTGAGGGGTTTAAATTCAGCCTTCCAACAAAAGAAACTCTCTCTAATGTTTCCCTACTGATAGTGCAAAGGAGGAAGGAAGGGCAGCATGATGGTGAATACACAGATTTCACTGAGTCCCTGCTCTCTCCCTTAGTGGATGGAGGACATTCCTTTTGAGGATGCTTCTGCAGTGATGTCTTTTGCATAGCAGCCTGCACCTCAGTCTTTGGCACCAACAAGACGCTCAAACACACAGCTCTGGGAAAGCTGAACTGTTATTGGGAACAACCTAAACAAGCATACACGGCACAACAAACAGACTTTGTTATTTAATTCATCATACTTAACACATAAAAGGTCTCAGGAATACACATACTACCTAATCCTCACTCAATCCATTTATATTCTCATTTCATCCATGGCTTAACCTTTTATCCTATCCTGAATTACCTATGGGTTGTATTTTCTTCATGTCTTAAGTTCTGGCTATTTTTTCTTGTCTCAAATGCGATCTTGAGGGTACCTAAGGACAACAATAAATGAGATCAGGAGCAGACTTATTATAGCAGATCATACACTATTTCCTGATGGAGCACATCTTATGTGCCCAGGAAAGTCCTGGTGGCCCAGGCTCCCACACTTTTCCTTGATAAGAAAATACAGCAGAAGGAAGGAAATCTCTAAACTATGAGGACTGCCCAGAGCTGAGACCTGCTGAGTTCCCACTAGCCTCTGCCCACCACAAGTGAACTATGCCTTGTGCTTGCCAGAGGAGCTCTGTTCTGCTTCTCTGGGGCTCAGGTTTCTTTTAAAATGAGGGGCTTCATGCACTGAAGGTAAGAGTTGGTTCTGAAATTGGGATCAGAGATGCCACTAGTACTTACCTGCTCCTAGCAGGAGGTGAAGAAGCAGCAGAGGAAGAAGAACAACAACATGGAGGAGGCACGTGGGGTGGGGGGGGTGAGGGCCAATAACTGGAGAGAGGGAAGGAAAACAGGATGCCTTGTGTTACATTGAAGGACTATAAGTGTGGCCTTCCCAGTGCCAGGAGACCAGGAAACTCACACCTGCACTTCAAGCATATGGACACACACATCAATGCACCTACTGTGAAAAGAATCCAGGGCCCCGGGAGTGAGTCAGGTCAAGCAAAGCTCCCTAGACTCTGAAGTTCCTAGACAGTCAACTAGAATTAGCTTGCAGACTAGGCTTAGATGGGGACAGAATAGAGAGATGTCTCTCCCAAGGCTTCTTCAGTTAGAGCTGTGGGAAGGTTGCTGCGTCCAAGTGCTTTTGCTATACATACAACATATATAAGGTGTGCATATGCAAATGCAACTTTTCCCAAGCCTCCTGGTACAGTGAACCTGGAGTGAAAGTGGAAATCAAGAGGAAAATGCTTGATATTCTGTGCCTAGTTGAATTTGGATAGTAGAAACACATACATGAACCTCTTAGCTGATCAAACTCTGAAAGGGTAGTAGATAAAGTCCCTGGCTCAGGATCTTGCAGGAAACAAGTGAAGACAGTGATGTCATTAGAAACTTTGCATATATTTATACAGCTTTCTTTCTCTGCCTTTCTGGATATTCCTCATGCAGCTGTGAATGATGTTCCAAGTATTTGCAAACTCCCCTAGCGAAACAATTCTGAGTAAAGTTTGCCACTAAGGATCTACTTTTTAAATCCCACTCAAAGAAGGGAGAGAGAAAATTCTCTAACAGTCTCAGCAATACACCATTCCTTCTCTTACAACATTTAGTAAAGATAATTCCTATTACATTTCTCCCACAACTGCTTCCACCTTTTACTTATGTGTCAATGAGCCTGGTAATTCTAGAGCCCTCCAACAGCATGAATAAATCAACTGCCTCCATTCTAATTACTAAGTGGACTCCCTGGTCTTATGCTGGGCAGTGGCTGCAGCTGGATGCCAAGGTAAGCTTTGGGGTTTAAAAGCCAGGTAAACAGGCAAGAGGGAGGAGGTACAAGGTGCAACCCTGGGTAAAGTTTCTACCATTCCCTGCTGAAGACTTAGGGAGTTATGAGAACTCCTGAACCTAGAATCTGTGTTTGCTAAAGAGAGAGCAATGGCATTGGATCAAAGGAACCAGTAAATTAGGAACATTCTTCAACAGTTGAGTGGAGCATTTATTGTTTTTGGTATTTTATCAAATAGCTGACAGGAATGCATTTGTAACTCTTGACTATTTCTCAATCAACAAAATCTATGCAAATAAAATCCTTAAATGTGTTGTTGTTTTTGTTAGGTGCTGTCGAGTCATGTCTGACTCATAGCGACCCTCATAGGGTTTCCAATGGCAGATTGTTTCAGGATTGCCTTGGGAGTGGGTTGCCATGTCCTTCTTCCATTTTTGCGGTGCTGGGACTCGAACTTGGGACCTCAAAGTCTGCAGAGTGGTGCCCTACCAACTGAGCTAAATCCCAGCCCCAAAATCCTTAAATACTATCTCTTTAATATTGACTTATTTATATATTTCATAAAGGTGAAACTATATTTCCAGGTTGGTCTCCAAATCCTGCACTCAAGTCATCTCCTACCTCAACCTCCAGGGTAGCTGGGGTTATGAGTCCCTGCCGCCATGCCTGGCTAGCTTTTGATTTTTAAAATAGTAAGTGAAAGTATTTTTATTGGAAATTTTTAATGTACACCTTAATGTGATTCATTCTGACATGCTTTTCATTATGACATTTCATATACGCATTTTGTTATACATTATTGATATAGGTTCCCCCTTACCCTCTTGTGTGCTTCCCCCCCATCCCACTCTCCCATCAAAGACTTCCCTACCATTTACTTGTCTTTTTATGGTAATTTTTTTCTATATATCCTTGGGTTCCAGTTCTGTTTAAGATAGAAACTTTTCCTGAAGTGAACTATCTTTTTACCTTGTCAGAACTATTACATGCGTTTTCTAGACCCTCTATAGTAACACCATTCTTAGCTTTTTTTTCTTTTATTATGATCTGACCTTTGTATAGGACTTTTTCCTTCTTATAATTTTGATTCAGTTCCCACATCTAAGTGAGAACATGTGATGTTTCTCTTTCTGAGCTTGTGTTCGTAGTGAAAGTATTTTGCATTAAAATTAACACACCAACCAAAATATGTATGGAGAAATAGCCAGTATTTATTAAATTCATCCAGTCTTACTGAACTAATTGTTATGAAGCAGGCTATGTGTGAAAGTGTAGGGACACAGAGATGAATAAAATGTAGCCTCTGATCAGAAAAAGAGCTCATTATCTCAGAGGAGAATCAGATTTTAAAAAGAAATGCATTCAATATTGTACAACTATATAGATAACATTTAAAGCATGAATTTGTTACCTAGGTATACTCCAGGAATTAAGTTTTACAGGCAAGGAGATTACAGAAAAGAACAGATTCTCTGAGAAGGAAGGCTGTAGGTTGTGTTTTGAAGAATGACTAAAAAGGCCTTATACACATAGGCAAATTATGCAATCAGTCTAGATGCCTATCAACAAATGAATAGATCAAGAAAACATGGTATGTATACATAATGAAGTTTTACTCAGCCAAAAAGAAAGACCAAATTATGTCATTTGCAGGAAAAAGGGTGGAACTGGAGATCCTCATGAAACACAATTAGCACATGTTTTCTTTCATATGTGGGAGCTAATGTTACCAGGAAGCAAGTGGAGCACTAGTAGGTGAGTCAGAGCACTGGTTTGAGAATCTGGCAGCAAAATATTGGTCCATGTATTCAGCATATAGAATAATTTATACCCAACACAGAAATTATACTAGAGAGTATGTTGTTGTTAGGTGCTGTCAAGTCAGGTCTGACTCATAGTGACCCTATGTACAACAGAGCAAAACACTCCCCTACACTATGCCATACCCAACTATGTCAGTGCTTCTCTACTATTCATAGGGTTTTCAATGACTATTTCAGGATTGTTTCAGAGGTGGGTTGCCATGTCCTTCTCCCATTTTTGTGATGCTGGGGAGCAAACCCCAGGCCACAGATAGTGCAGAGCCATACTCTACCAACTAAGCTAAATCCCAGCCCAGTAGAGAATATAACTAAGCTTTATTAAAGATAGTATACCTTTAAGAAATAATGAGTGGGTAAACTGAGGAACCTGGAGAAGCTTAGGTAAACCTGGAAGGTAAACTGGAAAAACCTGTACTCTTTGGATGGATTCGCATAAAGAGGTTTCTATCCCCCAAGGGAAGATTAAAAAAAAAAAAAACAGAAAAAAGTTAAGCAAGAGATAAGCAAGGAAGGTGCCCAGGATAGACAAAGTAGATGGTGGGCTCAAGAGAAGAAAAAGGTGTGCTGGAGAGAGAAGAGCTAGGAGAAGAGAGGAAGAGAAGAATGAGGAGGAGTGAAGGGCAGACAAAGTGAACACTGGTGCATACTTGTGGAAGAAGAGATTGTGGGCCATGTTCCCTCTAGTTTTATTCAAACCAGGGCATGCCCAGTGTGACATCAGCCCTGCACATCCAGCTCTGGATACCTAGTGTGACATGGCTTAGGGTTTTTGTTTTGTAAATAGTGTGAGGGCTTGGATAGGGTGTGGGACCCATTATAAAATGT
Organism: Pedetes capensis; assembly: GCA_007922755.1. Classification (NCBI taxonomy): domain Eukaryota; kingdom Metazoa; phylum Chordata; class Mammalia; order Rodentia; family Pedetidae; genus Pedetes; species Pedetes capensis. The sequence goes on along the minus strand of VMDO01030379.1, from coordinate 11,335 downwards.
CCTTCCATAATCCTCAGAGATGCACATGGCTTCCTTCATCAAGACCAAATGGCAGGACCCATTTTCAATCCCCTTTTCCTCCACACTGCCTGCTAATGTCTCAGGTAACCTGCTTACCACTAGGATAAAAGAAAAAACAGGAGGACATGAACCTAAGGGGAGGAAAACTAGGGATATGGAAAAGAAAAGGGGAAAAGAGGAAGGGGAAAGGGAAGGAAAAGGAGGAAGGAAGATAAGAAATAGTAATGAAGAGAGTAAGTATAATCAAAGCATACCATGTACCTTACTGTAACCTGGGTGCCTAGCAATGGATGATTGGATAAAGAAAATATAGATATATATCATATATATATCATGTATATATATGCATACACACACACACACACACACACACACACAATGGGGTTTTACTCACCCATGAGAATGAAATCATGTTATTTATAAGAAAATGTATAACCTTCAAATAGATAAATACTGTATGTTTTCTCATATGCAGAATACACATTAAAAACAAGACAGAAAAGTAAAATGGGAGCTATTTGAGAAGAGGAAGGTGACCAGGGGAGAGAGAGAGAGAGACGGTAATGTGGAGGTGAATATGATCAATGATGTGTACATTATACACATGTATGAAAATGTCATAGTGAAACCTATTATTTTGTCCTTTTAATGTATGCTGTTGTTGTTGTTGTTCAGTGCCTTCGAGTCGGTCTCTGACTCATAGCGACCCTCTGTACAACAGGGGAAACACTATTGTCATTGCTTCTCTGCTGTTCATAGGGTTTTCAATGGCACATTGATTTTTGGGAGGGGGTTGCCAGGTCCTTCTCCCAAGCCTACAGCTTCTGGTCTTCCCAGGCGGTCTCCCATCCAGGTACTAACCAGGCCTGACCCTGCTTAGTTTCTGAGATCTGACGGGATCGGATGCCACAGGGCTACAGCTGCAGGCAATTTATGCTAGTCAAACTAAAATAAAATAATGTTTAATAGTCAAGCCAAGTTGGCAACAGTTCCAGCTGACTCACCATGCTGGTAGATTCAAGCACTATACAGTTTGGGTAAGCACCAATGTCTACAACCTGCCTTTTAAAATCATCCCTTCCACTTACAACTATGCAAACCAAATTTTCTAAAAGAGATAATATTTGAAGTATTCCTCAAGAACTTCTATTCAGCTAATTTTTACAATGCAAAGATCTTCACTAACTGACAGCCTAGGAGCAAGTACAATCCATAGAAAGGTTATGTTTTCCTGGATAATACATTAAAAGTTAAAAACAAGTTGCAGAGATTTCAAAACCATGAAATTCTACACAAAATGTCACTAATTTCAAGGTTCTCTTCAAAAAGAAAAGCAAGCTTGGTATCATTGGACTACTGTTCCACACAACAATAATTGTTTTCAGTTAAGTAAAAGTTGTTGTTGTTAGGTGCCATCGAGTCGGTATCCGACTCATAGCGACCCTCTGTACAACAGGGGAAACACTATTGTCAGTGCTTCTCTGCTGTGCATTGGGTTTTCAATGGCAGATTGATTTTTTGGGAGGGGGTTTCCAGGTCCTTCTCCCAAGCCTACAGCTTCTGGTGTTCCCAGGCGGTCTCCCATCCAGGTACTAACCAGGCCCGACCCTGCTTAGCTTCCATGATCTGACGGGATTGGATGCCACAGGGCTATGGCTGCAGGCAAGTAAAAGTTACTTCTTTTAAATTGGAATCATCTTATACTTTGTCCCTATTGTATTCTTATTACTAAAGGTGATACTTTTTATTTATCATCTTCTATTTTGTGTTTTTATTTTATATTGTCTTCTTTATTCACATATTTTAGCTATCAAGTCTTTCTCTGCATTTGATTTAAAACTGTCAGTCAGGTTTTCTCACCTGAAACATAATATGAGGAGATAATGGAAGTGATTTTCTCAATTGTTCTAAAGACGTTTTATAAATAGTATCACTCTGGGTGCATAAAAGAGTAGAAAATTTGTTATATATAATAGATGCCTTAGGTATTTAGGGCCTAATTCACTCATGAACCTCAGCTCAGAAAGACAGAGATAAGCATTCTTTGGTTTACCAGTTTTGTAGATATAATTTTTATAAACCAGGTTTACTTAAGGAGCTAATAACTAAGTGAAGTATTTGTGACTTATAAATGTGAATCAATGAATACTTGCTGGTGGAAGCCTAAGGGAATGAGGAAAAATAATGAGTCTAATTCATGTCTGACCTGCTTCTGCTCAAAGTAATATAAATAATTGATCTCTCCTCTACACTGCCACAATTATCTTTCCTCACATTCTTTTAGAAAGCTTTTTGTCAATACATATGGATAACTTAGAGACAATTGTGTCCTCATAGCATGATAGCTTAACCAAATTGCAGGTTAGTTATAATTCTGCCCTATAATTTCCAGAGTCAGGAAAATTCATTTTATAATTCTCCCAGGAAAACTTAAAATGCATCTGCCCATTACTTCCAGGGAAGCCTACAGAATAAACTAGTTCACATTTAGGCAGATGCCTGGATAAACAAAAAAGACACTACAATTGAGGCCTGGGGTTGGAAAAGTAATGAATACATGACATACACACACACACACACATACATACACACACACACACACACACACAGAGATCACGGAGAACAGAGTTCCCAGCAGTGGTTAATGAAACATAAATATAGTAGGAAGAAATCCTGTGGAGAAACACTCAGAATCTATGAGAAGCTCTGTTGCTTTTACTATAGACATCATATTTCTGCTGACGTCATTTCTACACAAATCGATTCGTTGATTGCTAGTTGCTCTTGACTCTTGGTGGATAGGCTTCTTTTTCGAATTAAAGCAAGTAACTGGAATAAATAGGTGAAAACTTCAAGACACAGACCTGTAGGAAACATTCTCTGAGGAAACAAAAATGTAAAAAAACAAGCTTAAATAGACAAACTGGAGCAACAGAAAATTCAACTCACTGCCTAACTGCCCCCCATAGGTAGAATTACTCACACTGTAGCCAAGATATAAGAGATGTGATTAGAATCATAGAAGAAATGTTGTATACGATGGAGTTCAATCAAATCATTTATAGTTGTCAAACCTGAGGTAAAATAGTTTTATGTGATTTGTCTAATATATTCTTCATTCAATCATCCAGCTCATTATTTATTGTGTGCCTTTTATAGGCCACACATTATATTAGACACTGTGGATAAAGCAAAAAACAAGAGAGTCCATCCTTTCTTAAGTTCAAAGTGGAAATGAAAATGCTTGATAAAATTATTCTAATATGTGGAGAAAAGAAAATATGTAGGGAAGATATTATAGGAAAATATTGCTAAGGTGCTCAGAAAACACATTTATGATAAGATATTATTGACATATTGCCAAAAATGAGAAGGAAATAAACTTTAAAAGAAGTAGAAAGAGCAGCAAATTTTAAGTCTAGAAAGATAAAATTGTCTGGCTAATATGGCTGAAAATGAGCATGAAAAAGATCATTATGGAGAATGAAGCAAATTGTATGTCAGAGACGAGTTATAGTACATAGGAAAAATAAATTGAGTGTCATAACATATGCCAGTAATCCTAGTGACTCAGGTGGTAGAGGCAGGGGGATTGAAAGTTCAAGGCCAGATGCAATTTAGCAAGACCTTGTCCCAAATTAAAAAAAAAAAAAGGATCTGGAGTTGCAGCACAGTGACAGAGCACTTGTTAAGCATGCATGAGGCCTTCCACAGCCATTTCTAACCATATTGTCTGACAAGGTCCGGATATGGGGAAGAAGGGTTCAAGGAGTTCAAGGAACTCATCTTCCAAGAAATGGATGGGGATGGAGAAAAGGAATATGTGCTTTTTGCCTTCTAGGAATAGGATTACTGCTTCTAATTATTATGTACATAATTACTTTATGTTTAGGACTAATACTCATAACTAATATTGTATTAAATTCTAAGGAAACAAATGCTGAAAGAATGGCACACCTGGGGGAATTTGTAAATGAATTAGAGGTTATGACCTCCAATTGTAAGAGTTATGTGGACAATATTCTAGTTAAAGCTGATCAGCAATTTCCACCCTGGAACTCAAGCATTAAGTAATTTATGCTTCAGCTGCAGCAGGCTCAGTTGTTAGCCCCTACTTGGACTGAAGTGGCCCCACCTATGATAGCTACAGTTTACAAAGAAAGTATAGGACAATCAAAATAATACACAGGCCTGTTCCCACAGTACAAAAGCCTCCTTGACAATTTAACATGGAGGTGCTTATCTGTTTAAAGGCAGACTTTGGCTCCCAGCTGGGGGAAAGAGTGGATACCCAGCATGGAGAGGTGCTTATCTATCTAAAGGAAGACCTTGGTTCCCAGCTATAGGAAAAAACTAGAGGCTGATGTTTTAGTCAGCCTGACACTCCACTGCCTTACATAGAAACATATAATGAGCAATGGGCTAACGTGATAAATAAGGATAGAGTTCAAACACCCTATTATAGCTTAACATTTACAAAAAGCCTGAGAAGAGATGGACCTTCCAGGTGTTTGTTATATAAAAATAGTAAAGTTTATGCTTTGAACTATGGGCTGTTATGATTAACAGGTGCTTGTGAAACTTTGTTTCATGGATAACTGCATGTGCTATTTTTACTACTTGCATGACCTAAGCCTAAAAAGACTGTATAAAAAATTGAGCTATCTGAGCAATAAACGGAACAGAATCACATTGTCCTGGAGCTGCTTTGTCTGTTACCCAATGCCTACTCCTCACCCACCTTCGGGGAACCCTGGATCCTAGGCTGCAGCTACTCTGTGGCAGAGGCCCTAGTTCAATTGTCAGTATGGAAAAAATAATTAAAAATGTAGACATATGTTGTTGTTGTTAGGTGCCATTGAGTTGATTCTGACGCATAGTGACCCTACATATAGCCAGCAGAATGAAACACTCCCTGACTCTGTGCCAGGCAAATCATATTTATGTTTACGCCCATTGTTGCAGACACTGTCAATCCATCTAGTGCAGGGTTTTCCTGTTCTTCGTTGACCTGCCACTGACACAAACATGGTGTCCTTCTCCAGGGATTTTGGTCTTTGCTGACAACATGGCCAAAATATGTAAGATGGTGTCTAGCTATCCTTGTTTCCAAGGAGCATTCTGGCTTCACTTCTTCTAGGACAGATTTGTTCATTTTTTTGGCAGTCCATGATATATTCAATATTCAGCTCCAGGACCATACTTCAAAAGCATCAATTATTTTCCTATTTCCCATCTTCAATGTCCAGCTTTCACAACCATATTAGGTGACTGAAAATACCATGACATGAGTCAGGTACACCTTCAACTTCAATGTGACATCTTCAGTTTTCAATATTTTGAAGAGATCATTAGCCACAGCTTTTCCCAATGCAATTTGCCTTTTGATTTTTTCACTACTGCTTCCATAGTTGATGATTATAGAACCAAGTAAAGTAAAATCTTGGACAACTTCAATCTTTCTTCCATTTATCATAGAGTTGCATACTGATCCGGTTGTAAAGATTTTTGTTTTGCTGATGTTGAGTCTCAATCCATACTGAAGGCTATGTTCTTTGATCTTCATCATCTGCAAAACACAGGTTTTTAATGAGTCTTCCTCCAATCCTGATGTAGTGTTCTTCCTCATAAAGTATTGTTTCTCAGATTGTTTGCTCAGCACATATATTGAAGAGATATGGTGAAAGGATACAGCCCTGTCTCACACCTTTCTCAACTTTAAACCAAGCAGTGTTTCCTTGTTCTGTTCAAATGACTGCCTCTTGGTCCATGTACAGATTATTCATGAGTACAATTAGGTGTTCTGGTATTCCCATTTTTGCAATGTTATCCATAATTTGTTATGATCCTCACAATCAAATGCCTTTGCATAGTTGATAAAACATAGATAGATACATTTCTGGTATTCTCTGCTTTTAGCTAATATCTACCTGACATCAAAGATGATGTCCCTGGTTCCCTGCCCTCTTGAATCCTGCTTGATTTTCCAGCAGTTCCTTGTCTAAATACTCCTTCAGTCACTTTTGAGTGATCTTCAGTAAAATGTTGCTTATGTGTGATATTAATGATAACAATAGTTCAATAGTTTCCACATTTGGTTGGATCCCCTTTCTTGGGAATAGGCACAAAGATGGATCTCTTCCAGTCTGTTGGGCATGTAGCTGATTTCCAAATCTCTTGACATAAACACAATATCACCTCCAGTGCTGCATCTGTTTGTTGAAACATCTCTATTGGTATTCCATCAATTCCTGGAGGCTTGTGTTTTGCCAATTCCACTTCATCCTTCAATGGACATCCTTGAAATGGTTGGTCATCCACTAATTCTTTTTTGTATGACACTGTGTATTCCTTCCATCTTCTTTGATGTTTCCTGCATTGTTTAATATTTTCTCTGTAAAATCTTTCACTATTGCCACTCAAGGTTTGAATTTTTCTTCATTTTTTAAGCTTGATAAAAACAAAGCATGTTGTTCCCTTTTAGCTTTCTATCTCTAGCTCTGTGCACATGTCATTAAACTATTTGATTTTGTCTTCTCTAGCTGCCCTTTGAAATCTTCTGTTTAGTTCCTTAACTTCATCATATCTTCCTTTTACTCTAGATGCTTGACATTCAAGGGCAAGTTTCAGGTCTCTCTTTATGTGTAATCTAAGAAAAACATATAGTTATATCATAATCTAGAATATCTATTGTATTATCAAACAAATCATTTCTATGCAGTGATAGTCTATATCTCTTCCACCTTGGTATCTGATCTTGTCAGATCCCAGAAACTAAGCAGGATTGGGCATGGTTAGTACTTGAATGGGAGACCACCTGGGAATACTTGGTGCTATAGACTTGGGAGAAAGATCTGGCAACCCACTCCCAAAAAACAGTCATCCATTGAAGACCCTATGAATACCAGAGAAGCACTTACATAGTGCTGGGCATGGCACAATGTTGGGAGTGTTTCTTCCATTGTACATAGGGTTACTATGAGTTGGACCTGACTCAAGTCACCTAACAACCACTCAGTGATAGGTTGGAAGATGGAATTAATGAAACACCTTTCATGTACATTTATCTATTGAAGTCTAAACACATAGAATATATGGCTATAAGATTAAACTCTACCAAAGTAGAGGATTTACCAGGCAACATGACTGAGAGACAGAAGCAGAGAGAAGCAAGGAGAAGAGCAAATGCTGCTGATGATTTATGTATTATGGTTACAATAATGGATAAGTGATTATTAAAGCAGGATGTATAGGGGAGTAAAAACAGAAAAATGATGATAGATATTGATGAGTCAATAGGTCAATTAAATGAAAACTGTAATGATGTAAAAGCATTATTACAGTGAGAGCACTAGAAATGTGAGTCAGAGAATGGGATGTCTAACATCGAGATTTCAGAGATGGTGTTATAGGTGATGCATTTGTGCAAAGTTCAGCGTTGGTTTTTGTTAGTAAGACACTAAATGATATAGAGGAAACATGCTGAGAAAGTGAGAGAGGCCAGTCTTTTAAATGGACCCACCTCAGTGAATATTTCATTGAGTTGGACAAGGGAAACAAGAATAAAGTAAACTGAATCAAGCAGCCCTTCAGTGACTGGCAGTTGACAGCGTGAGAGGAAGCAAAGATAGACATCACTTATAGCATTGGCTCCAAAGAAGCTTGCAGTATATTTGAAAGGAGGAGGAGAAATGTTGTTTTCAATTTGTAAAAGAAAACAAAAGAGCTTCTAGATGGCATATTAGAGAAAATATAGCCTTGTCATGGGAGGGCTGCCATGGAGAGATTTCTTGTCAAATATTCAGGACTGATAATTACATAACCAGGAGAACAGGAATGTCACCTTAACTTGACAAAACTAAAGGGTAAAGGAATCATGCTTTTTAGCAATTGTAGATCACTTAGGGATATCTTTTTTGTTTTTTTATATAAGTTTTCAACCACATATGTAACATTTGAAACAGCATTTTCTCAGTCTTATACAACTAAAATAATTTCAATTTCACTTTTATAATTCAAGTGCCAAAATGTTTCCCTTCAGTCATTATTTCTTCACTGAGTGTAAGTTTATTGTTGTTATTGTTAGGTGCTGTCGAGTTGGTATCCAACTCATAGCGACCCTCTGTACAACAGGGGAAACACTATTGTCAGTGCTTCTCTGCTGTGCGTAGGGTTTTCAATGGCAGATTGATTTTTTGGGAGGGGGTTTCCAGGTCCTTCTCCCAAGCCTACAGCTTCTGGTTTTCCCAAGGCGGTCTCCCATCCAGGTACTAACCAGGCCCGACCCTGCTTAGCTTCCAAGATCTGATGGGATTGGATGCCACAGGGCTACAGCTGCAGGCGTAAGTTTATTAGATAGCCTTATTAGTAACAAATGCATACTCTCTGGCACTTTTATCATGCACTTGTTTATTTCCTGTGTTACTTCTCAACAATTGAAGGTCAACTGCTAAGGCTCTGCTCTGCGTATCTCCTTATTCCACTTTCTGGAATGAATGAAACAGGCCCTGTCTGGAACATGAAGAAAACAATTGAAAGAAATGTTTAAGGCCTATGATGCTACGTTACTGAAATTTCACTGACTAATGCTCATCACCTGGCCAAGCCAAATTACATGAGGAGATGGCACCAGTCACATGATTTCCCCAAGTGGTACTCTGCATGTCTCATGGAAAATGGTTTATGTATCTTGGGATATATAATACCCATATATTCTAGGATATACAAAGCCTTTGGAGATATAATACTATTTGTTGTTCTTGTGTTGTTGTTAGGTGCCACCCAATTGGGTCCAACTCATGGCAACCCTATGTAAAACAGAACAAAACACTCCTTGACACCGCACCATATCTGGCACTATGTTAGTGCTTCTCTGCTATTCATAGGGTTTTCAATAGCTGATTGTTTCGGGATTGTTTCAGGAGTGAGCTGCCAAGTCCTGCTCCTGTATTGGCAGTGCTCAGGATCAAACTCAGGGCCTCAGAGTATGCAGAGCAGCACTCTACCAACTGAGCTAAACCCCCGGCATAATGCTCTTTACAGAAGATAAAAAGTGGAAAATTGGAGGACAATAAAAATAATGGAGCAAATAAGCACTGAAAACACACTCTAAATACATCAGATAATTCCAAGTGGAATATCTTTATGGATTAAACCTAAATTCAGCTGGAAGACATAAATTTGCCAATGTTAAAATACTAAAAACTGCGAACATATATAGCAGCCAGCAGGATAAGATATACAAGAAAAATATATGGTTATGTTTGTTTGGTTGGGTTTTGCTTGTGCCATAAGAAATAAATGCAGATAAAGCAATGTGGTAACACTGGTTTAATAGGAAAAGAACACTTTCTAATGTCTCCCTAAAGGTATCACTGAGTGACAACTACTCTTTAGTAAAATTTTCATGGTTCAGTGTCCAGCCACACAATGTACTGGTGTGGATACATGGTTTGAACATTATTCTGATAATAGGTTCTAAACAATTAGAAGAATTGATTTCATTTATAAGATGGTCTATCAATTGATTAAGTCATCAAGATCTTCTTTTGGGAAGGAGTTTCAGATTTACCTGGCACTCTTCTATAAACCTTTAACAGGAGTATCCCATGTTTACATAAATAAGAATTTTAGAGCTCAATTATTTTTTCTCCAGTACAGGGGGAGTTGAATCCAGGGCCTAGCACATGCTAGGCAAGCGCTCTGCCACTGCGCCATGCCCCTAGTTCCTTTTCTACTTTTTATTCTGAGGTAGTTGTTGCTGTTGTTGTTAGGTGCCCTCCAGTCAGTTTCCACCTGATAATGACCCTAAATACAACAGGTGAAACACAATTGTCAGTGCTTCTCTGCTATTCATAGGGTTTTCAATGATTGATTGTTTTGGGGAGTGGGTTTCAGGGCCCTTCTCCCAATCCTATAGCACCTAGTGTTCCCAGACATTCTCCTATCCAAGTACTAATCAGGGCCGACCCTGCTTAGCTTCTGATATCTGATGGGATTGAATGCCACAGTGGTATGGCTGTAGGCATTCTGAGGTAGGGCTTGGCTAAATTGCAGACTGCCTTTTACCATGAACTTGGCATTTTTCTGCCTCAGTTTCTCAATTCACTGGGATTACAGGCATGTACCACAGTGCCCAGCTGGGCTCAATCATTGTGTTTTATTCTCAAAGCATGTTCTATATTTATTAAGAAAATTAAATAAACTGATTCAAGAGTATGCTGCTGTTTATTCTCTGCTGTCTAATATGCTGACACATGGTTCAGCTATTTTGAATGAACCATATGGTAATGCATTCCTCTGAGTATTACAACCTGTTTCTTTAATGGGAATTTGAACTACATAATGAAAAACCAGATCTTACCTGATGTATCTTCCAAAGATAACCCCATCATCTGTAATAGTAAGACACCATACAAAAATTGTTGTTGTTGATAGGTGCCTTTGAGTAGGTATCCGACTCATAGAGACCCTCAGAGTTTTCAATGGCTGACTGTTTTGGAATTGCCTTGGGAGTGGATTGCCAGGTCCTTCTCCCATTTTTGCAGTGCTGGGAATTAAACTTGAGACCTCAGAGACTGCAGTGCAGCACTCTACCAACCTAGCTAAATCCCAGCCCATACAAAAATTAGGCTACTAAATTAATTCCTGGAATTTATATCTTCTCTGAAGATAGAAAGAAGTAGAGAAAAATATAAAACCTGTATTGTCATAGTTTGAATATAAAATATCCCCCAAAGGTCGTGTGCTTTAATATTTGGTCCCCAGTTGGTGGTGCTGCTTTTGGGGGTGATGAAACATTAGGAGGCAGGACTCAGCTTTACAAAAGTGGTCATGGGGAGCAGGTCTTTGCAAATTTTTTAACCTGGACTCATAGTTCTGCAAAGCTCTCTGCCTCCTGCCCTGAGGTGCTTTAATATCATCTGCCACAGGCCCTGACTCAACAATTGCTATGCCTGCCTTGTCACCATTATGGATTGATATTTAACTGTGAGCTTGCAATAATCCTATTCCTCCATATGTTTCTTATGGTTGTTTTTTCTTCTACAGCAATGGCAGCTGACTAATACACATATATTTCATGTGAATCATATACATCTTACTGTTTGAAGCATGCCGTCCCGTCCCGCGGGACTTGGTTATTCGCGGGGGCGAGGAGGACCAGAACCTGAAATGAGATGGGCGAGAGAGAGAAACGGACTCAAGCAAATGTTCACTTGTCAAGAGTCACTTTATTGAGTCAGAGCAGGCTTTTTAAAATCGGTTTTGGGTAGGGGCGGGGTAGAGAGGGGATGAGGGTGGAAAAATACCAGCT
>VMDO01030378.1:0-21377 GCA_007922755.1 Pedetes capensis | reverse complement strand
CTATTGTGAATGGGATTATTTTCCTGTTTTCTTCTCTATCTGGTTTTCTTCTCTATCTGAATAGCTACTGATTTAAGTATTTTGATTTTGTATTTTGCTACTTTACTGAAAGTGTTTACAACTCTTTTAAGAGTTTTCTGGTGGAGTATTTAGGGTCTTTTAAATATAGAATCATATCATCTGCAAATAGGAATAATTTTATTTCTTTCTTTCCTATTTGTATTGCCTTTATTTCTCTTTCTTATTGCTGTGGCTGATATTTCAATTACTATACTTAGTAGCAGTGGAGACAGTGGATATCCTTGTCTTGTTCCTGATTATGGGAGAAATGTTTTTAGTTTTTTCCCATTTGGTTTGATGTTGGCTGTAGATTTTTCATATATTACCTTTACTATATTGAAGTATGTTCTTTCAGTTCCTACTTTCTTCAAGGCTTTTATGATAAAAGGATATTGAACCTTGTCAAATGCCTTTTCTGCTCATGTGATTTCTGTTTCTATGTCTATTTATATGCTGTACTATATTATTATCTTGCATATGTTGAACAAGATTTGCATTCCTGGATTGAAACTAACTTGATCACAGTTTATGATCTTTTAAATGTGTTGTTGAAGTAAGTTTTCAAGTATTTTGGTAAGGGTTTTGCATCTAGGTTCATCAGGGAAATTGGTCTGTAGTTTTCTTTTTTTAATGTATTCTTATCTGGTTTTGGTATCGGTAATTCTGGCTTCATAGATTGAGTGTAGTAATGTTCCCTTCACTTGTACTTTATGGAATAGTTTGAGGAGCATTGATGTTAATTCATCATTAAAAGTCTTGTAGAATTTAGCAGTGAATCCATCTGGACCTGGGCTTTTCTTTGTTGGGAAATTATTATTGCTTCAATCTCACTACTCATTATAGGTCTGTTTAAGTTGTTTATACACTCTTTACTTAATTTTGGCAGGTAATATGTGTCTAGGAATTTATCCATCTCTTCTAAGTTTTACATTTTTTGGAATATGATTTTCAAGGTATTCCCTAATAATTTTCTGGATTTTATTTGTATTTTTTTTTAAGATTCCCTTTTACAACACTCTTACATTGTTGGTGGAGCTGTAAATTGGTCCAACCACTGTGGAAATCAATATGGAGGTATCTTAAAAAACTAAAAATAGATCTACCATATGACCCAGCTATAACACTATTGGGAATTTACCCAAAGGAAGATGGGTCATCATACCACAGAGACACCTGCATCTCCATGTTCAATGCAGCACTTTTCACAATAGCAAGGATATGGAATCAACCAAAGTGCCCTGCACCAGAAGAATGGATAAAAAAACTTTGGTATATATACACAATGGAATACTACTCAGCAATCAAGAAAAATGAAATAAGGGCATTCGCAGCAAAATGGATGGAATTAGAGAAAATTATTTTGAGTGAACAAACACGAGCTCAGAAAGAGAAACACCACATGTTCTCACTCGTATGTGGGAGCTGATTCAATATTATAAGAAGGAAAAATCCTATTCAAAGGTCAGATCAAAATGAAAGGGGGAAAAAAGATAAGAATGGTGTCAATTTAAATGGTCTAGAAAATGCATGTAATTGTTCTAACAAGATAAAAACAAAGACCACTACAGGAAATGTTTCTATCTTAAACAGAACTGGAACCCAAGGTCATATAGAAAAATATTAACAAGTAAAAGTTAGAGAAGACTTAGAGGGGGCGGGGGGAGGGGAGGCAGCATAGGGGAGGACAAGGGGTAACCTATATGAATAATGTACATCAAAATGCATATATGGAAATGTCACAATGAAAAGCATGTCAGAATGAATCACATTAAAGTGAATATTAAAAATTTCAAAAAATAAATAAAAAACCAGTAGTGAGACCCTGTCTCACAACAAAAAAAATTTAAAAAGGGACTGAAGGCACAGCTTGGTGATACAGCACTTGCCTAGCATGAATGAGGTCCTGAGTTCAATCTTCCAGTATTGTAAAAATAAATGATAAATACATAGAAAAAAAAATCCCTTTTACATATATATTTTTCTTAATTTGAGTGTTTCCTTTGGTTAATTTGGAAAAGAGTCTGTTGATCTTGTTCATCCTTTTGAAGAGCCACTTCTTTGTTTCATCAATTCTTTTCATTATTTTCTGAGTCTTCCTTTCACTAATTTATGCTCTGGTCTTTATTATTTCTCTATATCTACTGGTTTTAGGTTCTGTTTGTTCTTCTGTTTCTAAGAGCTTGACGTGGCTCATTAAATTATTTGCTTGAGTCCACTTTGACTTTTTAATGTAGACACTCATAGCTATAAACTTCCCTCCTGGAACCACCTTTGCTGCATCCCAAAGGTTCTGGTAGGTTGTGTTTTTATTTTCATTTGATTCTAAGAATTTTAAAAACTCCTCTCTGATTTCTTCAAGTACCCATTGATCATTTAAGAGTATATCATTCGTTGTCCCTGTATTTGTGTAGTTTTTGTAAGTTCTCTTGCTGTCCATTTCTAGTTTTTATTCTATTATGATCTGATAAGATATGCAAAATTATTTTGATTTTATTTGCTTAGGCTTGATTTATAGCATACAATGTGTTTTATTTTAGAGAAAGTTCCATGGGCTGCCAAGAAAAATGTGTATTCTGTAACTTTTTGGTGGAATGTTCTGCAGATATATATTAAGTCTATTTGATCTATTGTGTTTAATTCTGAAGTTTTTTTTGTTGATTTTTTTTGTTGGAATTTTCTATGTCTTGGTAAGAGTGGGGTATTGAAGTCATCCACTTTTATTCTTTATGGACCCATCTGCCCCTTTAAGTTCAGTAGTTTATTGCCATTTTCACAATATTTATTAGAGAAGATTTTTGTCTATGCTGTTAGACTTTGAGAAATAGCTTGTAGTATAAGACTTTTAAATATCTTTTATTACTTTGCTTTTATTCTCTTATTAAAAAGGTACTGTAATTTAGTTTTGCACATTTTTATTGCCACTAGAATCTTAAAATTAGAAAAAACTACTTTTTTGGCAACTTCAATTACATTCACAAAGAGTAAATTCTCTTTGACAATAGTGGATTCAAGACTGTTTATTGGTGTCTATACTTTTCCATAATTCAAAGATATTCTCTTAATGATAATAATGCTTACTTAGTGTTTTGATTCATGGAAACCATTATTAACTATTTCTAACTATCATAATTGAAGAGATTTGATGGCTTTGTTTTATATATATAAGACACTGTGCCCTCTTTTGATCCATAACGGGCTTGAAATGTTTTATCAGTTCTTCAAGTAGTTTTCTTTTTCTTTTTGCAGGCAAGAGCTGATTTTATTGCTTTATTTCCCATTGAAGAGCCATGAGACCAATAGTTCGATATATTTGGGGGTATATTGTAACATACATCCTAATACCAAAATAACTTCTTTAGGATCAGTATCTGGAATATCTCCCCCCCCTCTTTTAAATGAAGTTAGGTGCACCAATTTTTGGAACATGTATATTTATAATTGTTATACCTTCTTCATAGATTGTTCTCTTTTATTAATATTTAGGGACCTTTGTTTCTTCAGACTAGGTTTGACTTGAAGTCTACTTTGTCTGATATAAGGATGGTTTTTATTTTATTTTATTTTATTTAGCTTCAACTTACTTGGTATATCATTTCCTTCCTTTTGGATGTCCTTGCCAGTGAGATATGTTTCTGGCAGACAACAAATTGTTGCATCTTGTTTTTTTAATCCAGTCTGCTAAGCTATGTCTTTTTACTTTTGTTGTTGTTGGGTGCTATCGAGTTGGTATCCGACTCATAGCAACCCTCAGGGGGTTTTCAATGGCTGACTGTTTCGGGACTGCTTTGGGAGTGGATTGCCAGGTTCTTCTTCCATTTTTGCAGTGCTGGGAATCAAACTCGGGACCTCAGAGACTGCAGTGCAGTCCTCTACCACTGAGCTAAATCCCAGCCCATGTCTTTTTACTAGACAGTTAAGATAGTTTATATTTAGGGTTATTATTGGGAGGGGATTTCTGGTTTTTATATTTCTGTTGGGTGCTTTCCTTGTTGGGTCATATACTATTTGTTCTTTTCTTCTACCTTATTTATATTCAGCATTTGCTGATTTTTAGAGTTAGACATGACTAATTCTTTTTTAGTTCTCTTTAATTTGTCTGTTTCACCCATGATGTTAATATTTTTCCTATGCTCTTGTGGTGGACTTTATTCCTCCTGTGTATGTAGGATTCCTTTAAGTATCTTTTGCAATGCTGGCCTGGTGGTCATGTATTCATGTGTGCTTGTCTTGCAATGTCTTTGTTTCTCCATAAATTTTAAAAAATATCTTTGATGGATGTAATAATCGTGGTTGGCAATTATTTACTTTCAGGGTTTGAAATATGTCATTCCATGCATTTCTAGATTTTAGTGTTTATGCTGATAGATCTGATGTAATTCCGATGGGTTTTTCTTTTTTAGGTGAGTTGGTATTTTTCTCTTGAAGCTTTTAATAATGTCCCTTTGTTCTGTAATCTTGGCTTTTAATTTTATGCATCATTGGGAAGTTTTTATCTGTTCACATCTGTTTGGTGTTCTAAATACCTCTTGTGGTTGGATGTCCATTTCTTTCCCCAGGTTTGGGATATTTTCTGTTATAATTTTGCTGAATAAGTTTTCTTTGTCTTCACATTTTTATCTCAGCTCCTTTTTATACCCCATAGATTCTTAGGTTTGGTCTTTTGATCATGTCTCAAAGTTCTTGAAAATTGTCTTCATGTTCTTTTATTTTTTTCTTTGTTGATATCTGAATGTAGTCTTTTCTCAACCTTGTCTTCCATCCCTGATATTCTATATTCTGCTTCTTTTAGTCTATTGGTGAGGCTTTCCACTGTTTTTTTTTTTAATTTAGTTTATTGAGTTCTTCATTTCCAATATTTCTGTTTTTCTTTCCTCAAAATATCAATTTCCTTGCTGAATTTCTCAAACACTTTGCTGACTTGATCTACATTTTTGGCTTCCTCACCTAGGTCCTGTGTTGAATTCCTGACTTCATTCATTTGCTTGTTTCTGTCCTCTTTGAAGTCATTAGTGACTTTACAAATAGACTTCTAATTTCTTTGACCTTTCTATTATTTCAGAATCTTTGGGTTCAGTAGTTAAAGAATTGTGGTCTCTTGGAGGAAATGTATTTCCTAACATTTTCATGTTTCTTGTATTTCTGATTTGTGAATCTGTAGGGGTCGGTATCCCTTCATGTTTTATTTGGGAGTCTTAGTAAGTAGCGTTCTCTTGATGTCACAGTCTTCAATGCCACTCCCAGAAAGGAAGACAAACTGCTATAACATGAACAATATCCAACCAAAACAGATATAGAAATATAGATATAGAATAAAATCATTTAAAGCCAAAAGCTGCCCGACCAATGCCCAAAGAACAAAACAATGGCATTAAGAATGTAAAGTAAGGTATTAAGTTACAGGGTATTTACAGTGAAAGTGTATATGCATTAGCCTGAAGTAAGAAGTGGTGGCAGAGGAAGGGGAGAGAGAAGAACGCCTCAAGCATGAAGTAAAAGAAAGGATAAAGAACATCTAAAATGGAAATGAATGTTAAGAAGGAGAAGAAAATGATCAAAGATGAAAAATGATTGTAAAATAAAGAAAAAACATAATAGAATTAGGTGAACATAATCTGAGCATAGGAAGTAGTAAGCCTAAGAAATTTAAAGTATAAATACAAAAAGAGAGATCCAGAGGCAGAAAAAGAAAAAAATTAAAAAGAAAAAAAACAAAAAACAACAAAAACCCCAACAACCCTACATTAGAAAAAAGAGAAAAGGGAAAAAAAATTAACAATGAAAAGAGGGAAGAATAGAAAAAAACCCAAAACAGTAAAAGAAAAAAAATAAGTGCTGGACACTGACTTGCTCCTTTATTGTAGGGAAGAATTGGGAGGAAATTGGCAAAAACTCCCAAACTGGGAAAATGGCGTTTGAATATCTGGTTTGTAAGTTAGAAATCTAGGGAAAATGAAAGCAAGTTGGTTGCATGTTTGTACAAAACCCTTCCTGATTGGACAATTGGACTGAAAGCTGATTGGCTCAGGCCATTCCGTGGGCGAACTATATAAAGAGCTGCGCTGCGGCAGCTCGACCTTTCTCTTTTTGGCACGGCCTTTCTGGCATCCCTTTCTGCGCCTTCTCACCTGTTCCTGCCTGGACCACTGATGAGGACGTGCCTCTCCCGCTGCTCTCCCCCGAACCTTTGATGAGGAAATAATGCTCTCCCGTCGCAATCCTCGTCAAGGAAAAGAACCTGCTCTCGGTCTGATCACCGAGGAAGCGGCAGCTGTCTCCTCCTGACCACCGAGATGACCAACACAGGTGTTTGTCCCTGGAAGGCAAAAGCGCCTGAGGCTTTTCCTTTCTCCCATCTCCGCCGGGGTCCCGAGGGCCTCGGGAGTCTGCGCCCCTCACCTGAGGGTCCCGAGTGAATTGTGTTTAGTATCTGTGTGCGAGGTGGGACCGGGAGGCGCCGGACCGGGAGGCGTGCGCCCCACATAGATTTGGCGCCTAAACGTGGGGCCCAACATAGTTGGTGCCCGAACAGGGACCCAACATTTATGACCCCAGTGTCTCTGGGAGCTGAGACAGGAGGATCTTGAGCCCCAGGCCAGAGATAGCCCATGCAATTCTATATGATCCCGTCTCCCAACGAAAATAAGAAAAAGGCTGGGCACAGCACATAGCTCATACAATACCTGGGCTCAATCCCCAGCATAACAGCAAGAAAGAAAAGAATGAGAAGAAAAAGTAGTAGAGGGGCTTCTTTCTGTGGCCTCTAATATTAGAGTCTGTTAGTTGGGGGGCATTAGTTGAGGATTTTTTTCCCTGGTACTGGGGGATGAACCCAGGGCCTTGCACTTACGTGCTTTGCAAGTGCTGGACCACAGCGCTGCACCCTCAGCCCATATTTTTTTTTTTTTTACCTTTTGAGACAGGGTCTTGCTAAGTTTTGCAGATTGTCTCTGGTCTCAAACTTGTGATCCTCCTGCCTTGACCTCCCGAGCCGCTGGGATTAAAGGTGTGCACCACCATGCCCAGCTGAGGATGGGGTCTTTTTATCTGACCTTGGCTTAGAGTTGACAGTCTCCTTAGTTCCCATCAGGAGATGGAGTCTTCTCTTCTCCTTGGGAGGTAGATGGGGCTTGTTTCTGAGCAACTTTCCCAAGCCTCTTGATGCCTAAACCCCTCAACGTGTCAGCGTCCCATCCCCCACCCCTATAACTGCCTACTGCTACCGTGTAACATGGTGGGTTGGGGTATGTCACCCCCAGACTCTCCACTGGTGATAATTCCTTATTTTCACTCCACCAGGGTAGCTCAGTCTCATACAATAGGTTCCCTGTCAAGATGGTGCTGAGTCAAGGCCCTCAGAGACATGAAGCATGAGAAAGAGAGTCACTTCTGTGTTGAGCTTCCCCTAACCCAGCCAGGAAGATTCTCTGTCTCACCAAGTCCCTGGAAGAGTTCAAGGCTTTCAAGGACTGTAGGCTTGTCTTATGAGACTGCCAGTCTGAGGCCTGGGTTGTCTGGCTTACCTTTTTGGATGAGGGCTCTGTTTCCCCTTCCCCATGGGCTGCTACAGCTGTAGATGTGTCTTGCTCACTCACTCTCGATGCTCAGCTCTATTCTGTAACCTGGGACTACTTCACAACCTCCTCTGTGGTTTCTCTGCTTCACCAGACTTTTTTTTTTTTTTAATTTGGAAAAGAGTCCCCTCCTCCTTATTCTAAGTCCTTTGTTTTACCATGTCACATGGAGCCTGGCTTTAACCTGCCATCTTAAACTAGAAGTCCTGGGGTTTTCTTTGTTGGAAGACATTTTGTTACTGCTTCAATCTTATTGCTCATTATAGATCTGTTTACCTTTTTTTATGTCATCTCAATTCAATATTGGTAAAGCACATTTTTCTACAAGTTTATTTCTTTTAGACTTTCCAATTTTTTTGGAGTATAATTTAAAAAAAAATTCCCTAATAACTCTCTGGATTTCAATAGTATCTGTTGGTATATGTCCTGGTTCACATCTAATTTTGTTAATTTGGATCTTTTCTCTTTGTTAATTTGGCTAAGGGTTTGTCAATCTTTTTTATCTTTCAAAGAACCAACTCTATTTCATTGATCCTTTCTATTTTTCTTTTGTTCTCCATTTAATTTCATCTGTGATCTTTGTTATTTCTTTATACAAATTTGTGGTTTGATTCTTATTTTTTCCTAAGATTTTTAGGTGCATCATTAGATTGAGATCTCTCTGATTATTTTAACTTTTGATATTTTATTTGTTGTTGTTGTTAGGTGCCGTCGAGTCGGTATCCAACTCATAGCAACCCTCATAGGGTTTTCAATGGCTGACTGTTTCGGGATTGCCTTGGGAGTGGATTGCCAGGTCCTTCTCCCATTTTTTTGCGGGGCTGGGAATTGAACTCAGGACATCAGAGACTGAGGTCCCGAGTTCAATTCCCAGCACTGCAAAAATTGGAGAAGGACCTGGCAACCCACTCCCAAGGCAATCCCAAAACAGCCATTGAAAACCCTATGAGGGTTGCTATGAGTCAGATACCGACTCGACGGCACCTGTTGATATTTTACTAGCATACATTAATTGTACAAAATTATGAGTTTCATTGTTACAGTTCTATATAGGTATACAACACAGCTTGACTCCCTGTTTTAAATGCAGACACTTACAGCTATAAAACTTCCCTCTTAGAACAAACTTTGTTGCATTCCACATGCTCTGATAAGTACTGTTTTCATTTTTGTTTAATTATAGGAAATTTTGGACTTCTCCCGTTTTTTTCAATGACTAACTGATCATTGAAAAGTGTATTATCTAATCTCTGTGTTTATATTTTCTAAAGTTTTTCTTGCTTTTAATTTCTAGTTTTATTCCATTAAGTTGAAAGTAGAGTAAACTGAAATACATACATCTAATCTACTGAATAACACAGTTTAGTAGCATAGTATATTATAGAGCAAGGGTGTCCCTGAGCCACGTTTAGTAAAGAGAAATTATCTTGGGCCACACAAAAATAACACAGGGTAAATAAGACTTCTTTTTTATACTTTTTATTATGAAGTTCAGAGAAATTAGCACAGTATAAAACAAGTGAGAAATTTGACTTTATTTTTGTAAAACTAACCTATCAATGGAATTGGTCACAATTTTTCATTCTCAAGTAAATTTTGTGATGGCCCATTCATGGTGTCTAGAACTGAACTGAGTTAGATTGTTGTTGTTGTTGTTGTTAGGTGCCCTGGAGTCGGTATCTGACTCATAGCGACCCTCATAGGGTTTTCAATGGCTGGCTGTTTCAGGATTGCCTTGGGAGTGGATTGCCAGGTCCTTCTCCCATTTTTGCGGTGCTGGGAATTGAACTTGGGAGCTCAGAGACTGCAGCACAGCGCTCTACCAACTGAGCTAAATCCCAGCCCCTGAGTTAGATTACATATTTTAAAATATTGGCAATTGCTGCATTTTACTTGCCAAATTGCCAAAAACTCATGTAATCTTTGATGCATCCTTAAGTGCCTCTAAATAGCTTTTAATCACTTAGACTTCAATCTGATTGTACTTGATTGACTGGATGGCAGGTGAAGGTATTAACCTGACTCATTTTTATGACTGAGAGGTATTTATGCTTATTTAAAGGATAGAATTTGATGCTGTTGCTCACTCCTAGTATGTTGTGAAAAAAAGTATTAGATGTCCTTCTGTAAACATAGGCAGTATCACTTTGGAACTTCAAAATTGGAGCAGTGGAGCTGGATTACATACCTGTAATCCCAGTGACTCAGGAGGGAGAGGCAGGAGAATCACAAGTTTGAGGCCAGAGGCAGCCTGTGTAACTTAGACCCTGTCTCAAAATAAAAATTAAAAAAAAGTGGCTGAGGGCACAGTTCTGTGGGAGAGCACTTGCCAAGCAAATGTGAGGCCCTGGGTTCAATCTCATAGTCCCTTGACCCCTGCAAAAAATAGAAATATGCATGGGATTGCAAAGAAAATAAATGCTAGAAACCACATTATGTTAAAAGATTTTGTGGGGCAACATTAGTAGTTGTCCTGGACCACATGTGGCCCATGGGCTGTGGGTTGGAGATGCCCCTTTGTAGAATATTCCTTGTTACTCTCACAATCACATGACTAACTGGCAACTGTGGCTTGCTCCTGATGCCTAGCATCATGAGGGAGTATAGTCCTTTATCTTGATAGCCTGAAAAAGATCAAAATTCAAAATTTGAAGCACAGAGTCTACTGAATGCATGTTCCCTTGGCACCACAAAGTAAAAAAAAAAGTGTCAATCTATCTATCTATCTATCTATCTATCTATCTGTACACACAAAAATATATTTATATAAATTGAGCTATCATAATTCTGGGGCCATCTATATTCTGATTTCTAGAAATATGTGTATTTACTGAGGTGTACATGAATAAGGCTAATTTTCTTCATGTATTCAAATGAATGATTTGTATTTACTTTTAAATGCTGTATTGTGCTGCTATAAGAAAATACCAACAAGTAATTTATAAAGAACAGAAATTTATTTTTCACCTATCTGTAGCCTGAGAAATCCAAGATTAGCTCATTTAGGTCTGGTGCATGGTGAGGGTCTTTTGCTGCATCCTCACATGGTAGACAAGCACAAAAGAGTAAACCCAGTCCCACAGAGTCCTTTGAAATGATGTTCATGCTAACACCTTCCATTAGGCTCCCCAGTGGATTAAGTTTTGGAGGAGACAAAAACATTCAAACTCGAGCACTTCACCTTTCCTCAACTCTATAATGTAGAATGATGGACTCCGAGATAGATTAAAAGCTCTTGTAATTATCTAGATAGTAAGATGAATATTTTTAATTTTTTTTCCATTGCCTTGCTGATATTTTAGTAGTATGAAGTAAAGGAAGTCAGCTGCCACCAGCAGAATACATAAACCTATTTAGAAGCAAAAGTCTTTGAAGCATTTTAAGAGCTGAGCTCAGTCACGTCTGTGGGTCAAGTGTACAGCGGTCATTTAACTAGAAAAAAATCTGACACTGTATACTTTACCATGATAGCACATAAAGTGGAAATGTGCCTAATTTGGTAGCTATGAGGAGGCTATATAATAATTTTATGTGTATTCTGTAAAGAAAAAATGATTTCTACATTTTGAAACTCATTATCAAATTTATCCTCTTATCTATCTCCTATGGGGAGTTTTGGGAAAAAACACATCTAATTAAGGGATGAAAAGCCTAAATAAAGCTCTTCTATTTAGGTAAAATGCAATTTCACTAAAACAATGGAATTTAAAATGTAAATGTCTTGAAAGCAGTTGTAGTTATAATTGTATCCACTAAGGTGTGCTAGATCTCTAAATATTATTCACGTTCTTGTGTTACCACAAGCAGTGCACCGAATTCAACAATGTACACTGCCTTTCCCTAGGGCTGCCAAGCCCTCTACCACACACGAGATGTTCAAGCTGGAACAAAAATATAGTGCACACAAATTCAACTAAAACACAAAAGAGGACAAGAGATCATTTGAAAATGTCAAATTAAAAGGACAAATAGTTGCATTTTGAATTGGTGATTATTATAAACATACCAGGATATTGGCTTTGATTTTGTGTGAATGATTTAATTTGATTTTTCTGAGAAATTCTAGGTTAACCTGATAGAAGGAAGTTTTTCAGGCAATTATTATTCCTATTAAAACTCTTTAATGTCCTATTATTATTTATAATTAGTACTACAAAATGTAAGTTATGTTTGCTATATTAGCACATCAGTCGACTCTCTCACTATTCCTTGACAATTTAAGTCACTAGAGGTTACTGAGATCATGGAGGGAAATGTGAAAAAAAACCCACAAAAGACGAGTTCTAATTTAGCATTTCAGACGGGAGGTGGCATAGCTCTGGAAGCATACTAAAAACTTCTGTGGATAGAAAAATTAATTCATTTTATTTGCAGTACTGAACTTATTTTTTTCCAAGAATTAAAGTTACTAAGCAGAAATTTAGATATTTTGTTAAAAGCTTTTTACATAGTTAGTAATTTAGTGATAGACTTTAAAAAGATTTGCCAGGAGAATATGCCAACTTTCCCCATAGTCCAAATCTGGGTGCTTCATAGAGGGTTGTACACATCTATGTTAGTCTGGAGGCACATTTCTTTGTGCAAATGACTTCTTTTCATCATACAACTTCCTTTGGGATGGGTTTTGGAGTTACTTTCTTTTCTTTATCTCTCCTTGTTTTCTGTTAAAAAGCAATTGCACTTCTCTATGTCCAAATCAACGTGATTGTACATACTTTGGTTTCATGATTTTAATTATATTGTTTAATCATTATGATCAATGACCATTTGCACAATAATTAAAGATATTAGTTCTAAATTTAAATTACCCTTAAAGAAAATGTCAAATACAATAGCAATTAATCTTAAATTATTGACATTGTTTGTTTGTGTAGGTGAAAAGTAGTTTATATTCAATGGAACGCCTGGGACTCAGTTGATAAATAATTACTTATTTGTAGATTGCTTTAAAAATGACAATTTTATTGGACCAAATTGAAAATTTTCTGTCAAAATGGATATTTGCAAAGATACATTTGTACTTTCTTGTTTATATCATTATAAAATATGGCCTTACATACTCAGACCAAATTTCATTGCATTTAAAAATATTTTTGAGTATGATAAGACTTGTTTTGTTTTGAGGAACTTTCAGCATAATTGTAATTAGAGTGCATAATCAAGTAAGTGAATTTTCATATACATAAATATTTTCATTTGCATAGTGAGGGAAAAACAGCTTTTGTCTTTTATTGTCTTCTCATCTAGCTATTATATTAATAAGTTGGACAAATGTGAAATGACATCTATATTTTTACTGAGATATGTTGTTTAAATAATTAATGGTAGAATAATTAGGAAAATTTAGGATAGTAAAGGTTTTACAATATTAACCCGCAAAACCCTTTCATTTGTGAGATCATTTGAGATGATTTGTTACAACAATTGTCTCTACAATTATCAACTGCTAAATAATGGTGATTAGTGATTTTTTCTCCTAAAATCTTAAGTAAGGGAATAAGAGAAACTAAACCTATTTTGAATGTATCTAGAGTTAGAGAGGAATATTTGGTTTTCCAAAGTAGATGTCTAGAGAAATTATTATTCAAAGTGATACAGATATAAAACAAATAGAACTCTATGTCCTATGTTAACTTCAAGTTGTTTAAAAACAAAGAGGAATGAATGTTGAATATCACAAAGAGTTAAAAGCACATGAGGGAGAATTGCATCATGCAGACAGGTATCTAAATGCAATAATTACTTGTTAAGATGATACAAAGGACAAAATGAACACCTTCACTATTGCAAACTGCAGCAACTCATACTGAATAGAAATCACAAGGCAACCCTATGGTGGACTGACTGAAAATGTAGAAGGCAGGTCAGTGTTGCTTGACTTGCATTAAGATATGGCATTTAATCTGGTTTAGGTTAGATTTACGGCATTAGTAAGTGTGTTTTCCAAAAAGTGAAGCATGTTTGGAATTTAATTAGAAGTGTGGACACTACCAGGTACTTTTAGGCCAACCAATGCTCTCTATTTAACGTGAATTAAAAAATAAAATACCACATTTACTTTTTAAATAAAAGTAAAACTAGAATTATTCCCTAGGAATGCTTTCCCAGAAGAATTTTAAATGCATGTAATTAATGTGAATTCAATGGATAAAGTTTTTAGGAAATATGTGTGTATTGCAATAAATTTAGTTGATATCATCAGATTTTGGATTTTTTCCTTTTACTTGAGTAATTAAGGTAGAGTGTAAGTCCTGAGTCAATTACAAAGTAATACTTGTCTGCACTTTTAGAGAAATTTGACTTGCCTCAGTGTGAAGGTTATAGGAAAAGATGAACCCTAACTACATAAATAGCACTTCGAGCTTTGCTCCAAAGCTGTTTTATTATTGAACTACTGAGAACCTCTAACCCAGTTTTGGAGCAGGAATGGAGAAGTTTGGTCATACGGAGGCCATGGAGCTAAGGAAGGCATGTCATGAGTGAAGGCACGAGGCTCCTGTGTCGGAAGTTCTAGAAGCCTGAAAACAAGGACTCACAAGGAGGTCAGAAGGAAAAAATTTGTTTCACAGTTATATTAGTATCACTCTGAATTAATTTTTCTTCAGGTAGGAAAGAGGTATACTGTACATATGAAAGCTTAAATTTGGAAAGAGGAAAGTTGAAGAAAGGAAACTTCCAAACTGCTGGTGGGCAGGTAGGATGGGACTTAGGTGATGGTGAAGATCATATCTTGGAAGATATAGCCGAAATCCCTTGAGAGAAAATTAGCTTGTAAAAATTCAAGATAAAAAATCAATCAGAGAAAATATAAATTGTAATAGGTCAGGAATGAGAAAAGGATAGGCTCAGGATTTGAAAAAATTAGTAAAGGTGATCTATAAATTTGGCTCTGTTTTTGGTAGTCAAAGGAAGTTATTTGCATTGTTTACAGAGAGAAGTTATATCATGTTTTTGAGAGAAGCAATGTCACTTCAATAATTTTCAAAGAATATAGGAGAGAGTTTTATGATTAGAAATTTATTAGTTAACATATGCTTCATTTTCTTTTAAAATACAAACACCCAAAGAGAACATGCTATATTGTCATTCGTAGCCACAAATTATAAAGAATTTTCTTGTAACCTTTGGTTGGATGATGCACTTAATTTTTGCCAAGGTGAGTTGTAGAACAAGTAAAAGAATGACTTGTAATTTCTATTTCCCTTCTGCATATTTTATAAACTCCAATTTTCTGAGTTTAAGGTTGTCTATATTGGAAAAAGTTAAATACATGTTACCTGTATAAAAAGTTATTTAATGAATATTGCTAGATGATTAATAATTTACAATTTTAGACATTTGACACTCTGGGACACGTTTATATTGCTGGCCTAATCCTTCTGATTCATGTTGTCAATAAACCATTTTTAATAGTAAAGGCTGAGATACTTTTCAACTCATTAAGTTTACTTTTAGTTGATTCAGAGAAGACTTTAAAAAAAAAAAGAGAGAAGCAGCATCCACAGTGAAGCTTCTAATTTGTCCTTTGGCTGATAACAAGTTAAAGAAGAATGTAATTTGTATTTGTTTAAGATATGGAGTATAATACACCTGCAGCAAATAGTCTTTAGTTTTGGTAACATGTATGGATGCTCAGTATTTGATATTGATAGGTCATATCATTCTGTGTTTATTTTTTTACTTTCTTCCTTTCTCATGTTTATTTCTTTTTTTTTTCAGTATTAGGGGGAGGCTGAACCCGTGGCCTTAGACATGCCAGACAAGTGCTCTGAGCTGCACTGAGCTCAGTTCATTCCTTTTTTGATTTTTGATTTTGAGACAGATTCTCATTAAATTGCACAGGCTGCCTCTGGCCTTGATCTTGTTGTCCTCCTGCCTCAGTGTGCACCAGGGTGCCCAGCTATTGCCTCATATTCTTGGAAGTGCTACTTGTCCACCTTATTGTCACTTCAAATATAAAAGCTAAAGGAAGCATTTTACTGCTGAATATTTCTTCATGTTTTGATTTTCTTTAATATTCTTTTTTTTAAAAAATATACAAATGAAAAAAATACATTCATTTAAAAGTCAAATAAACTCCACAACTCAATAGCAGTTGAAAAGTTAATATGAAATATAATGAACTTTGACAGCTGCAAAACTAAGAGTCAAAATATAATCCATTCATTTTTAGCTATAAATACTACTTTTACACTTAACTTTTAACATTGGAGTCATGTGATGTATGTAAAAGAAGGGAAATGTCAGCTTCAATGGGCTGTATATTTTGCATCCTGTTTTTCTGAAGTGAGTTTGAAATTGTTGAATAGTTTTTTTTACTGTGATCTCAGAGGACAAAATTATCACTTCTTCCCTAAGAAACCCAAATGTTTTAAAACAACCTAAAGCTTGCCAGTGTGTTTGTTCTGTTTGGTCATTGTTAGTGAGATATTTAATGTCCCTAAGAAGCCTTGAAGACATCAGTTTCTCTTTATTTTATATACTACTCAAAAAATCCGTCATTATGACCATCCTCCAGCAAAAAAAAAAAGAAGATAGGGTTTGTTATTTTAATTGGCCAATGGGGAAATCCCTGCCTGTGACAAATCTTTCTTTTACTGCTGGACAGTTTTTTTCCTTTTCTGTGTTTCCTATCCTCATGTTTGGTGTGTGAGTTTTATCTATGACATGACTAAGCGAGAGATTCTAATAATTAACTGACCAGGATATTGTCTTAATTTGTATTAATTTTTCTAAATACCATCTTGTGAGGTAGAAAACCAGAGATATAGCCTCTTAAATATGGATAGGAAATGATATGTATACATAAAATGTCCCATCTAATTAAATATCTAAAACAATTACAAAAATAAGAAAAGGGGTATGTAGGACAGAAAGATCTAGAAGCCTGCCATATGAGGTAAAATGATATGGGTTGCCAAAGAGGTAATTCACCTTAACTAGTCAGGTAGAAATTAAAATTTTATATGTAATAAATGGGCTAGTTCCTTTTAAATGATAGTCAGGGGAGCTCCCACCCATATATACTTAGAATAGACAGCAATTATAGTATTAGCTTGGGAGAAGGGTCTGGCAATCCACTCCCAAGGCAATCCTGAAACAGTCAGCCATTGAAAACCCTATGAGGGTCGCTATGAGTCGGATACCGACTCCAGGGCACCTAACAACAACAACAACATAGTATTAGCTATCTGCTCCTCTTATCTTAGGCAGAACAATTTCCACTGAGATTTTATCAACTATGTAATATAAAACAACATGATTTGCTTCTTTTTAATACATTTTGAGCATGAATATCAACTATATATAATATTTTAATATGAAGTTAAATGTAACATTTTTGTAGCTAATTTAAATTATTTTTACATTTGGTAACAATAACATTGGTAATGGACAAAAACTTACATTCCATCATAAAAAATATATAGTTTTAAACCTTCTAGCCTTGATATACTCCTATTCATGACTATAATGTTCAAAGTCACTTTAATATAGATGTTATTTATTCTTATTTACTTTTTCAATAGGAGATTAGTTCTTTTAGTCTCCAGCATCTTTTTGGTAACTATACATATATTTTGAAACTTTATTTACTTTTGTTTCTTTCCTCTCTATATGGTAAAATTCTCTTTTAAGTTTTCTGTGTATTATTTCTGGAGAAAATACATTGTTAAAATTTCTGTGTGCAGATATGAATTATAAGGCTATTGTCAAGGCATTCTCAACTGGAATACAGTCACACAGACAAATGTACAAGAATAAGTGGCTGCCTCTTCCCTCAAGATTATAAAGGATTTCTGTCGGATAATAAAAACCTAAAGTTAGATTTTATTGGACAGGGGATGGAGGGCAATCTGTGGTTATGTTGGGATTTTCACAATTTTTCTATTTAAAAATTTACCACAGATTTTATGTGACATTTATAAAGAAAAATATCATCCTTCACTATATGAAGTCATGAATACTATTTTATGGAGAGTGCTGGGGAAATCGTGGTCTGAATTTTGAATTAATGCAGAAAACCTAAGGACACCAACATAAAACAGTGTTATGTTTATGCAGACTTATTTAGTCAAAGTATGGCATTTATCTGAGGTATTTACACAGCAAAAGCAGTCTGAAGAAAATTTCTTTTCCGTAGGATCTTCATAAAACAGTGTCCTGAGAGACAACTATTCAACTATGCACAAGCACTGCTTACTTTTAACTTTCATTCTTATTAACTCATTCCTTAACACTGCCTAGCATTCTAGAGAATGTTGGAAAATATTTATTTTGCTCTCATTTTCATTTACATTATTATGAACAACCCATTTATTGAACTGGATAATTAGTCTTTAACTGTTTTTTAGTGTGTAGTTCTGGTCATAACTTTCTTTTAGGAGCTTAGAAAGGAGATGTTGCATAAGGCCACTAAATAAATAATACTATTATCAGTTTTATGACAAATGGAAGAAAATGGCCAACAGATGTTTATTATTAGTGACCTTAGGAGTGTTGGTTTAATGAAGGATTTTAAATACATGAAGTAAATATAAAAATCCAAGGATTTAAATGTAGTAAGAGACTATATGTGCCACTAAAATTGTGTGTCATACTGTTTGCAAACTTTAAAGTTCAGATGCTGTCTGAAAAGTCATGTGAATTTATGTTTGCGTGGGTGATTACAGATTTTAAAAATGAGCGCAATGTCACAAGTCAACAGAAATTGGCAAAATCAAGCTTTTATGATGCCTCTACAATGGTAATACTAATAACACATTCATTCCCTAAGTCATTTTTGCTAATGGAAAGTGATAGAAATAGGTGGCCATGGAAATTTCAGGCACACGTTACACAGCATTTCAATATAATACTAAAAAAATGCATTATTGTATAAATCTGGTTTCTATTTTGAGTGCAATCTTTTTGCTTCTTTACAAAGTCCTCAAAATATGGGCCAAGTTGTATCACTGCAGATAGGAAATAACCATGAAATATGGGGTCATTGTTGGAGAGATAACAATCAAATGACCTACAAGGAAATGTGGATTTAACACGAGTAAACTTATTTAAATCTATAAAGATTTTTGCTTTACAAAACAAGATTTTGAATCTATAGATTAAGGCCCTGATATTACATGCAAGAGATTGCTTTCGATTGGATAGAAATATTGTACTGTCTACTTAGTTTGATTTTTAAAAGTTCATAAAACAGAAGTAACATTGTCCATATGTATTTCAAAGAACCTTAGGAGATGAAAAGATTCAGATATTAAGTTAGTAATCAATTAAAATTCAGCAATGCAGCCTAATTTGGACTGGTCTAAATTCATGGGTAGACTTCTGGCTTTAAAAACAGTTTTATTGTTTTTATGTGCACAGCCAGGCAGACCAAGTAAACCAAATGCCGTTTTAAAGTTACTTTAATCACTAGTTAGGAATCATTTGCAATTAGTTGAGTGTACAAACATAGCAATACTCATTCTTGCTTATATAGCAATTACTTATGTGTAAATACAGACTTATAAACTTGTGAATAATGTGATTCTTCTAAAAGAAAATTTTTCCCTTTGGAGCTAATGTACTCAAGTAGCTTCCTTGTTTATAAATAGGACGATGGTAATTTCACCTAAAATCCGACCAAATAAAAAATAAATTCTTTATAAATTAGCTTTGAAATAATAAACTGCAATGTCAATGCATTTCCAAATATGAGAAATTTATATATTTCTTGTCCAATATATTCTTTTGAGCACATTTTATTTTTTCATACTTCTTCCTGTATCACGCAATAGGAAGTTCATTTACAAAAAATTCCCTAAGACAAATTGAAGACAATTTGTTTTAAAAGGGATTCTGCACTTTGTGAAAATATTCATACCAGGTTTATTTTTAATAATAATAATAATAATAATAATAATAATAATAAATCTTTAATGTCACTTAAACACACACATCTTTAGTCATATATTTTAAAGATTGGAAGTTACTTCTAAGATCATTTAAAATAGTGTTTTTCAAACTTAAATGTATACACAAATCACTGACGGATATTAATAAAATGAAGACATAATTCAGGAGCTCTAGAATGAGGCCTAAGATTCTGCATTTCTATCAAAGTCCCAGAAGCTGCTGACCACAGGACCACACCGAGTTATATGGACCTAAAACAACTTTCTAAATTTAGTGATTTAGATACACACTCCCTGTTTGTAACAGCATATTTTTTACATTAATGGTTCCTAAAAGACTAAGAAAAAAACCCAACTTTATATGTAACTGGATTTACATACATTTTCATAGACTCAGACTACTTCTTTCTGTCTTGTAGAACAAATTTGTCCTGATTAGTGAACTTGGTTAAGACATTTAAAATCTCTGAATTTCAGTTTGCTCCTCTGTAAGATGAAGTGTGGGACAAAAGGCTGAACTTCGAGTGGACATACAAATATATTTGCTGAATGAATATAAGAATCACTTCTAGCTTTTAGTTTTGGGATTTTTATCAGTCAAGGATCGGATGTTTCCCTTGAAAAATGAAACAGGTTTAGATACTATTAATAAAATGTGATTACATTTAAGTTAAAAAAACCCAGTAGGTTGAGCTTGATAACAGCAGGTGAAAGGGAACAATTTGGGTGAGAAAGCATTAAAATTACATGGGCATGGTGATGCATGCCTTTAATCCCAGTGACTCAGGAGGCTGAGGTAAGTGGCCAGAGGCAACATATATAACAACCTGAGACCTTGTCTCTCAATTAAAAAATAAATAAAATGTAGGATGGGAATGCAACCCAGTGGACGAGCACTTGCAAAGTATGTGCAAGGTCTTGAGTTCAACCCCAATGTACCACAAAAAAGAATTTACATTTTCAAGTGACAGTGCTTTCTCAGCTCCTTAATCCCCAAAGATTTGAGGATGGCCACACAACAACTGACTTATCTCAGGAAGATACATACTTTCCTGGATGATCTACTTGGGGGCCTGTTTTTTTTTTTATTAGAAAATTTTAATGTACATCATAATGTGATTCATTTTGACATGCTCTTCATTGTGACATTTTCATATATGCATTTTGATAAACATTATTCATATAGGTTACCCCTTACCCTCCCCTATGCTTCCCTCCGTCCCACCCTTCCCATCTAAGTCTCCCATCTAAGTCTTATCTATCTTTTAGTTAGTAGTATTTTTCTATATGTCCTTGGGTTCCAGTTCTGTTTAAGATAGAAACTTTTCCTGTAGTGGTCTTTGTTTCTATCTTGTTAGAACAATTACATGCGATTTTTAGTCCATTTGTATTGACCTCATTCTTATCTTCCCTCCCCCCCTTTTAATGTGATCTGACCTTTGAATAGGATTTTTCCTTCTTGTAATTTTGAATCGGCTCCCTCATATGAGTGAGAACATGTGTTGTTTCTCTTTCTGAGCTCGTGTTCGTTCACTCAAAATAATTTTCTCTAATTCCATCCATTTTGCTGCGAATGACCTTATTTCATTTTTCTTGATTGCTGAGTGGTATTCCATTGTGTATATATACCATAGTTTTTTTATCCATTCTTCTGTTGAAGGGCACTTTGGTTGATTCCATATCCTTGCTATTGTGAAAAGCGCTGCATTGAACATGGAGATGCAGGTGTCTCTGTGGTATGATGACCCATCTTCCTTTGGGTAAATTCCCAATAGTGTTATAGCTGGGTCATATGGTAGATCTATTTTTAGTTTTTTGAGGTACCTCCATATTGATTTCCACAGTGGTTGCA
>VMDO01030377.1:5342-21487 GCA_007922755.1 Pedetes capensis | reverse complement strand
CAGGACAACTAGATGGCGCTCTCAAGGACTACAAGCAAGCTGAGGACAGTCCCTTTGCCCAGTGCCTAGTGACAGAAGCTGAGGACAGTTTCCGGTCCCAGCGCCAGAGGTGAAAGAGCCACAGCTGTCCCGCAACCCCCCACCCCCCCAGGCAGCAGAAAGAGCTGCAAAACTTGTTTGGGTTTCTCTCTGCCCACGTCAGGAGGGAGAGGGAGAGGGAGAGGCTTTTCCTTTCTCCCCTTCTCCTCTCAAGTCATTCTGGAGGGCTGCAGGAGTACACACTCCTCACCCGAGGGTCCCTAGTGACTTGTGACTAAGATATCTGTGCGTGCGGCAATGCCTCCCGTCGGAACATCTGGTCCTGACCAGAAGGTGTTTGCCCCACACAAGGTCACTCAGATATATAAGAGAGAGAGCTAGAATTTGAACCCAGGTAGTCCATCTACCTCCAGAGCCCATGGTCTTAAGTGGTGCCCACTGCAAGTCCTGAAGAGAAAAGATTCAGTATAGCATTCCATGATAGTTAATTTAGTGAGGTGAAGAGAATTCAAATGCATTAAGTAGTTGAAAAACTCCTATAAAACACCATAGCAACAATCATACATTACTGTATAGTGGAGTAGCATCTAAAGGGGACTGGTTCCCACATCAACATGTAAGAAAAAAAAATTAAATGTAGACAAGTTAACCTAAAATTCCGCTAAATTGCCTATTAAATACAGTTCTGTGGAAATAGATTTGTACTGAAATAACAGATTCACATTTTTCTTATGCTCACCCTAGGATATATAGCCTTATTTAGAGGAATGGGTGAGATTCACCTTCAAAATTTAAATTCTCTCTCCTCTCCTTCCCTCTCTTCTTGCCAGGTATGCATAGTTGAATGTAGCCAGTTTTTGAATTCTTGTGGTGCTACTCTACTGCAATACATAAATGCTAGGGCACCCTGAAGAGCTAGGGCACCATGAAGAACATTAATAAACACTCTTTTGTCAAATGAAGCACAGAAAAAAGGATGTCAGTGTTAGAAATATTCTGGCCTCTTTCTGTCATGGCATATCTACTGTGTCCATTCTTCTAAGGAAGCCATCTCAGCCTACCCTGTGCATGGACAATACTCAGGCATAAGAACTTCTATCATAGGCGCAGCATTCTTCTCTTCCTACTCGTCTAAAATCACTACAGAAATTGAGGGGTTTTTTGAGATGGCAAAGCTGTTAACTTCTGAAGTAGTCAGACCTCAGATAGATAGGAACATGAAATTTAGGAGACACTGCTTGGAAAAAGAGAAGTGACACAACATGAGGACAATTAGGACCAATTAAGAGGGTTCTGAGCCAGGCATGGTGGTACACACCTGTAATCCCACCATTCGGGAGGCAGAGGCAGGAGTATTTCAAGTTTAAGCCCAGGCTGGGCTACATGGTGAGATCTTGTCCCCCAAAACAAAACCCCAAACAAAAAACAACAAAACAAAACAAAAACCAACCAAACAAAAACCAACTAAAGCTTTGCCAGGAAACTGGGTGCAGAGGAAGAAACTAAGGAAAGGAGGAGGAACAAGGAAAGCTCAGCGTGTTCTCCCACGATATCTAAGCCAAGCTGAAAAGCTTGTTCACAAGCAGGATGCTCATAGGTTAAAAAAGATTTTTTAAAAGGAAGGTTTGAAATAGTCCAGGGCTAGAGTGAGATGAGTGGGGCAATCACTTCAGGCATCAAATTAAAAGGAACATCAAAAACTCAGTAACCAAGATAGATAATATGATAATGGAACAGCCTAGCATATCAAATTGGCAAACCACAGCTAGATACCTGCTGTGCACATAGGAAACAGAGTCAGGTTTAGTGAGGCAACTGAGGCAACATTGTGCATGTGCAGAATAGAATCTTGTCTTTATTTAAAATGTTAATAGTTTTTCATATGGACTTTTTGCACTAATTTTGAGTTTCTGAAAAATATTGCATTAAAATGTTTTTCATCTTGCTTACTGAAGTTGTTTTTGACTTCACTTAAGTTTTGTGCCTTGCTCATTCCACTCCAGTCACGGACTGGACTGTAGAAGAAAGGAGGAGGAGGCAGGAAGAGGTAATCAGTGGTTTAAAGATTTCTGCAGGAACTAGAGGTCAAGACTTCAAACAGAAAAGTTGGAGATTCCATTTTATCCCACTGTGTGCACACTACGCCCTGGGCACCCTCGTGCCAGTGAAGGCTGGTCTCTCATTGAGTGCCTTCACTCGCTTGGCAGCTGTGCTCACTTTTATGTGCAGGTTCTGGAATTCTGGGAGCTGTATAGCAGCCAACATCTCTCCCTTCTCAAACATGACGTTCTCTGCAATTCAGTTACAGACACCTCTTTCCTTAGCCTTGTAGCCTGGGGAGCCTGATCAACGAATCTAACTAAGAACTAAACCTCATTTGCCTTCTCTGGCTATGCAAGTGAATTTGCATATATCTTGTGTCCATTTGCATTCCCCTCACATGGGGCATTTAGAATAAAAACAACATCCATGAATCAAAATGAAGCTTGTTCCATTCTTTCTCTGTCAAAGTATAGAGTAAAGTAAAAGGATACTGCAGTGTAAGAAAAGAGCTGAAATTATATTTGCCAGGGTTATGTGTGGTTTTAAAACCAATCCAATTGGTGACATTTACCACCACGAAATTGGCAATTAATATTTATAGGTTTAGCCTCGGAGAACACAATCACTCACGACTGAAAGAGCCACCCCCTTAGTCCACAGTTTTGTAGAAATTTGAGCCAAGAGCCCCTAAAAGCTGCAACTACCCTCTTTTCCTCTTCCAGGTCACCACTTGCAGCCTTGGAGGCCCTGAAGGTTCCAGATGGCTGATTTCTCTGTTTTAGACAAAGTGACTGAAGAACAAATTAAAAGAAGAAAACGGAGTATTGCTCCTCATTCTCTTTGGCCCCTCTGGGGGCTGGAAGAACTAAGGATAGGAAAAGAGTAGCCTGATGTCAACACCACACAGGATTTTATCCAGAGAAACCAACAAGTGTACAGGGCATGACTGGTCCCAAAGTGAGATGGAGCCCCAAATGACAAAAACTGGTATCATAAATGACAAGTTCAATATAGAGTGGTTTCTAAACTAGAACTGAAAGTAAGAATATGTCTCCACCGCCGTCCTAAAGAAAAGTGCCTAAACAGAGGGTGCAAGCCTTGCAATCTGAGTGACAGGAATGAAGAATGACTTAGTCTTTCACAGCTTGAAAAAAGTCCTTTTAGTGCATAGCCTCCTCCTTATTTTAAAATACTTGGTTATTGGATAACTTTCTGGTCACTGGATAATTGGTAACCAAGAAGGGGTGCCCTGGGCAATGGACTTCCATTTCCAAGCAAACAAATGATGTAATGAAATGTCATCCTGGTTTATAATTCAGGATTTTGTAAATTTGGTTAGTATAAATTGATACCCAGTTCAAGTCTTGGTCAAGGTAACAAAATTGGGCTTCCCACCAAGTGTTAGCATTTCTTCTTTCCAAATGTCATATGTTGCCAGGCATGGTGGTGCATGCCTATAATCGCAGTGCCTCAGGAAGCCGAGGCAAGAGGATCATGAGTTCAAGGCCAGAGGCAGCCTGTGCAACTTAGAGAGACCTTGTCTAAAAAAAAAAAAAAAAAGAATAAAAATAGATAAGGGGCTAAGGGTACAGCACAGTGGTAGAGCACTTGCAAAGTGTGTATTAGATCCTAGGTTCAACACCCAAGTATCAAAAAACAATAACAAAAAAAGCAAAACAACATAACATATGCAGGTAGTGAATATTAAGACAAACATGCATGCAAAGAGGGGAGTTTCTAATGGTTCCTCCCTCACCACTAAAATCTTAAAAGTAGACTAAATGTCCATCAACAGGAGACTGGTTAAATACATTATGATAAACTCATACTCTGTAAAACTCTGACATCATTTAAAAGAAAAATAAAGATTTATATTTGGTGTGGGTGCAGTGGTACATGCCAGTAAACCCAGCAACTAAGGAGGGCGAAGCAAGAGGATCACAAGTTCAAGACCAGAGGTAGCCTGCATAATAGTGAGATGCTACCTCAAAGTAAAAAGTGAAAAATGGGCTGAGGGTGCAGCTTAGTGGTAGAGTGCTGGCAAAGCATGCATGAGGGCCTGAGTTCAACCCCTAATACAACCAAATAAATAAAAAGTTTGCACTTAAATAACGTGGAAAAATCCTAAGATTTATTATTAAATAAATAATGTGCATTTTAGAGCAATATAAATTCCACAGTTTAGGTAAAACTAGATAGATAGATAGATAGATAGATAGATAGATAGATAGATAGATAGCTATACACACACATTTTTGTGCATATGTATATATAATGCTTGCTGATGATCAAAGTTTTCTGGGACAATATCAGTGTTAGAATGACATTGGAGAGGAATTAGAAGAACAGAGGAATTAACATTTAAATTTTTATAATGGTCATATAGTCCTTTTATTATAAATATCAACTTATAGTAATTTGTGTATACCACCCTGGTGTCTGATCTCATCAGATCTCAGAAGTTAAGCAGAGTCAGGCCTGGTTAGTACTTGGGTAGGAGACCGCCTGGGAACACCATGTGCTGTAGGCTTGGGAGAAGGACCCAGCAGATCACTCCCCAAACAATCCCATAGAAAACCCTATGAATAGCAAAGAAACACTGTCAGACATAATGCTGGGCGTGCCCAGTGTCAGGTTTCGTTCTGTTGTATATAGGGTAGCTATGAATTGGACCCAACTCGAGTGCACCTAACAACAACAAAACAAATAATTAATATACTCTGAAATTAATATACTCTGAAAATTTATTCATTCACATTTATATATGATATTCATGCAATGTAGTAAGCACAAGAGTAAGCACTAATGCAAGGAGAAGAAAATATACCCAACACAGTAATTCTCACTAAGTAGAGGGATACCAAATGGGTTTTACTTTCTCTTTAAAAAAAATTTTTTTTTTGGCCAGGTGCCATGATGCAGGCTTGTAATCCCGGTGACTCCAGAGGCTGAGTCAGAAGGATCAGGAGTTTAAGGCCAAAAGCAGGCTGAGCAATTCAGCAAAACCTCCTCTTAAAAATAAAAATGGGGTTCCCAGTATAGCACAGTGGTAGAGCACTTGCCTAGCTTGCTTGAGGTTCTAGGTTGAACTTCCCCCAGTACGGCAAAAAAATATTTTTTTCTAGATTTTTATAAAACCTGGTGATCATTTTCCTTTTGTAAATAATATTCATTGCTTATACTTTTCAAGTTACATAAATAATTCATTTGCAAAGTAGAAAACTCAAAAAATACATGTAAAAATAAGAGAACACTATCAAAATTCATGTATAATTTCAATATCCAAAGATGAACTTTTGTTGTATGTCCTTCTGGTCTTTATACAATAAATTCTTTCCAGTTCTTTTGGGTGTATACAAAAAAGTAGAATTACTGGATTGTATGGTAACACTCTAATTTATTGAGGAACCACTAAATTGTTTTCCACAATGGGCTGTACCATTTAATGTTCCCTCCAGCTACGTATGAGAGTTTGAATTTCTCCATATCCATCACCAAAACTTGTTGTTTCATGTTTTGGTGTTTTTTTTTAATGGATATCCTGTTGGCATGAAATATATCCTCTTGAATTTTATTTGCATTTCCCTAATGACTAATGGCCTGCAACCGTAGCCCTGTGGCATCAGATCTTGGAAGCTAAGCAGGATTGGGCCTGGTTAGTATTAGGATGGGAGACTGCCTGGGAACACCAGGTGCTGTAGGCCTGGGAGACGGACCTGGCAACCCACTCCCAGAAATCAGTCCGCCATTAAAAACCCTATGCACAACAGAGAAGCACTGACAATAGTGTTTCCCCTGTTGTATGTAGGGTTGCTATAAGTCAAATACTGACTCGATGGCACCTAACAACAACAACAATGACTAATGTTCAACATCTTTCAATGCACCTACTGGCCTATGTTGGACAAATGTCTATGGAAGTGTTTTTGCCTATTTTCAAATGGGGTTATCTTTTTTATTGTTGATGTTATAAGTACTCTTTACATATCATGAATGCTATAGTCTTTTTAAATGTATTATTTGCAAATATTTTTTCTTAAATTGTAAACTGCCTTTTCATTCTCTTGATAATATGGCTTGATGCATAAAAGTTTTTAATTTGGGGCTAGGGATGAAGCTCAGTGGTTGGATGCTTGCTGAGTTCAATCCCCAATACCGAAAAAAAAATGAAGAAGAAAGAAAGAAAAGAAGAAAAAAAGAAAGTAAATTTTTAATTTTTTGTGCTGGGTATTGAACTCAGGTCCTTGTGCATGCTAAGCAAGGACTCTACAACTGAGCTACAACCATAGCCAAAAGTTGTTAATTTTTTTTTTCTTGCGGTACTGGAGGTTGAACCCGGGGCCTTGCACTTGCATGCTTTGCAAGTGCTGGACCACTGAGCTGT
Source organism: Pedetes capensis (assembly GCA_007922755.1). Taxonomy (NCBI): domain Eukaryota; kingdom Metazoa; phylum Chordata; class Mammalia; order Rodentia; family Pedetidae; genus Pedetes; species Pedetes capensis. The sequence continues at coordinate 15,021 of VMDO01030377.1, read as the reverse complement.
ACCCCCAGCCCATTTTTTTACTTTTTCAGACAGGGTCTCGCTAAATTATGCAGACTGCCTCTGGTCTCGAACTTGAGATCTTCCTGCCTCTGCCTCCCAAGTCACTGGGATTACAGGCATGCGACACTGTGCCCGGTGCAAAGTTTCTAATTTTGATAAATCAAATTATCTCGTTGTTGTTGTTGTTGTTGTTGCTTATGTTTGTTGTTGCTGTTAGGTGCCATTGAGTCGTGTCTGGCTAATAGAGACTCTATATACGACAGAATGAAAGACTCCCCAATTCTGTGCCAGTCACATGATCTTATTTACATTTAAACCCATTATTGTAGACAGTGTGTCAATCCATTCCATTGAGGATCTTCTTTCTTTTTTTTTCATTGACCTACTACTCTCCCAAACATGATGTTCTTCCCAAGGAACTGGTCCTCCTGACTACATGTCCAAAATACGTAAGATACAGTCTAGCTATCCTTGCTTACAAAGAGCTTTCTGGTTGCACTTCTTGTAGGACAGATCAATTGGTTCTTTTGGCAGTCCACGGTATATTCAATATTCATCTCTAGTACCATAATTCAAAAGCAGCAATTCTTCTCCTGTCTCCCTTGTTCAATGTCCAGCTTTCACAACCATATGATGCAACTGAAAATATGATGGCATGATTGAGGCACACCTTCGTCTTCAATGTGACATCTTTACTTTTCAATGCTTTAAAGAGATCTTTTGCCACAGCTTTTCCCCACACAGTGTCTTTTGATGTCTTGACTGCCGCTTCCACGGATGTTGATTGCAGAATCAAGTAAAACAAAATCTTGCACAACCTCAATCTATTCTCCATTTATCATGAAGTGGCTTACTGACCCAGATGTAAGGATTTTTGTTTTGTTGATGTTGAGTCGAAATTCATATTGAAGGCTATGTTCTTTGCTCTTCATCAGAAAATGTTTCAAATCGTCTCCACATTCAGCCAGCAGAGTTGTGTCATCTGCATAATGCAGGTTGTTAATGAGTCTTCCTCCAATCCTGATGTATTCTTCTTCATAAAGTCCAGCTTCTTGGATTATTTGCTCAGCATAGAAATTGAAAAGGTATGGTGAAAGGATACAACCCTGATGCACACATTTCTCAACTTTAATGCTTATGTTTGTTGTTGTTGTTGTTGTTAGGTACCGTCGAGTCGGTATCCGACTCATAGCGACCCTCTGTACAACAGGGGAAACACTATTGTCAGTGCTTCTCTGCTGTGCATAGGGTTTTCAATGGCAGATTGATTTTTGGGAGGGGGTTGCCAGGTCCTTCTCCCAAGCCTGCAGCACTTGGTGTTCCCAGGCGGTCTCCCATCCAGGTACTAACCAGGCCCGGCCCTGCTTAGCTTCCGAGATCTGCCGGGATCGGATTCCACAGGGCTATGGCTGCAGGCGAATGCTTATGTTTAGGATATCATATTTAAGAAATAATTGCCAAATCTAAAGTTCTGAAGGTTTCACACTAAGTTTTCTTCTAAGAGCTCTATACTTTTTGCTCTTATTAAATATCATGATCCATATCTTTGATCCACTTTGGGTTAATTTTTGTATATGGTATATGGGTTCAATTCTTTAAAAAAATTTTTTTTTAAATTTTCTTTGCAGCACTAAGGAGTTGAATCTAGGGCCTCATGCATACATTACAAGCACTGAGCTGCACCCCCAGCCCATTTTTTACTTTTTATTTTGAAACAGAGTGTCACTAAATTACACAGACTACCTCTAGCCTCCAACTTGTGATCCTCCTGCCTCCGGCTCCCTAGTGTCTGGGATTATAGGTATGCACCACCATGCCCAGCTTCCAAGTCCTTCTTTTACATGAAATATCTACTTTTCCCAGCAGCATTTTTTGAAAAGATTGTTCTTTCCCCCGTTGAACTGTCCTGGCATGCTTGATGAAAATGAGTTTTACTTTTTAAATAAGAAATGTATACATTGAATGTATTTCCTTTTTTCAACTCCATTACTTCTAGTACTATTTATCAGGTTCTTATGCTCTTGTATTCAGATTAATGCAATAGCCTTCTACCTTGCCTATCATTGACAGAGTAACATTCCTTTACTACTATTAGGTTATTTCTTTGCTCAAGGACAGGCTAGGCTGCTACTCTCTTAAGTAATAATTGCTAATTACACCTGAGAGTATAATTACTCTACCAAACTACAATAATCTGTGCTTCTTAGCCTAAAATAACCAGCCAGCCTTTCCCATTGTTTCTATAACAGGTGGATTAGAAGAAAAACTGAATCAATCTATTATATTCAAGGAAGAAGTAATAAGGAGAAAGATCATTTTTAAGTAGAGGGTAAAGATAGTGTTTGATCTCAAAATAGTCATTTATTATTTTCACAAACATTAACTGGACCATACTGCATATGAAGAATATGAGAAGGAATAACACTCAGGCACTAGCTGGGCACAGTGGCTCACACCTGTAATCCCAGCAATTCAGGAGGCGGGGGCAGGAGGATCACAGGTTCGAGACCAAAGGCAGCCTGTGTAATTTAGTGAGACTCTGTATCAAAATTAAAAAAAAAAAAAATGGGCTCAGTGATAGACCATTTGCAAAGCATGTGTGAGGCCTTGGGTTCAACCCTCAAGTACTGCAAAAAAATTAATTAATTAATTAATTTTTAAAAAAGATTTAGGCACTGCACTATAGTTGTTCACAGTTTAGAAAAGGAAACACTTAAGAATAAAAATAAACTACAACCTAATATTTTAAGAGCAATAATAAAAGTGTGAATAAAATACTGCAGAAATACCAAAGTGGAGCAAGTCTCTTAATGGGGAGATTCCTTTTTACTTAATAGATCTGTTAAGTTTCTACTATAATTATCTAGAACTATCCTTTTTCCCATCACTAGTTTATCTTTTAATCCATTCATTTACAAATATGTATTAATTGTCTTCTTAATTCAGACAAAGGGACAACAGAATTTTTGATCTGGTTGGGATTGACTTGTGACATAGGCAAAGCTCAAAATAGATTTGTGACATAGGCAAAGCTGAAAATTAATATAGATGTGAAAGTTGGACGCAGTGGCGCACACCTGTAATCCCAGCGACTTGGGAGGCAGAGGGAGGAGGATTGCAAGTCTGAGACCAGAGGTGTTGATTGTAAAACCAAGTAAAGCAAAATTTTGGACAACCTCAATCTTCTCTCCATTTATCATGAAGTTGTTACTGACCAGGTTATAAGGACTTTTTGTTTTGGAGATATTGAGGCACAATGCATACTGAAAGCTGTGGTCTTTCATCTTCAACAAATGTTTCAAATCCTCTTCACAACCAGCAAGCAGAATTGTGTCATCTGATGTCGCATTCTTCTTCATAAAGTCCGGCTTCTCGGGTTATTTGCTCAGCATAGAGATTGAAAAGGTACAGTGAAAGGATAGAGCCCTGATACACAACTTTCTCGACTTTAAACCAAGCAGCGTTTCTTTGTTCTTTTTGAAAAACTGCCTCCTGGTCCATGTACAGATTCCTCATGAGTACAATTAGGTGCTCTGATATTCCCATTCTTCACAATGTTTTCCATAATTTGTTATGATCCATAAGGTCAAAAGCCTTTGCATAGTCAAATATGTGTGTATACATACATATATATACATATATATAGTATTCTCTGCTTTCAGCTAATATCTATCTGACATTAGCAATGGCATCCCTGGTTCCATGCCCTCTTATGAATCAGCTTGATTTTCTGGCAGTTCCTTGTCTATATACTGCTGCAGTCACTTTTGGATGATCTTTAGCAAAGTTTTGCTTGTGTGTGATATAAATGATATCATTTGATAATTTCTACATTTGGTTAGATGAGAACACTAACAAAATAACAAGGCACTCATCAAGTCTGGGTCTCTTTAAGGTAATGGCAAACATGCTTACCTATGACAGTGGTCAATGAGGATATCCATATGTTACAATATTTGTAACATATGTCTTATTCCTTCTCATATTCTTCATATGTAGTATGGTCCAGTTAATATTTGTTCTCAATAACTTACCCTGAGCTACCAATTGAATGTTAAAGGATGGCTAACCCTGTCTGTCAGTTTACCATACTATGGGGGGCTTGTGTGTTGCTATGAGGCTGAAAGCTATGCAACCGGTATCTCAGATACCAGCAGGATCACCCATGGTGGACAAGTCTCAGCTGAGCTTCCAAACTAAGAGATACTTGGGAGTAGGACCTGGCAACCCACTCCCAAAATAACTAGCCATTGCAAACCCTATGAACAACAGACAAACAATGTCAGATATAGTGCCAAAAATCAACCTCCCAGATTAGAAGGCACTCAAAAGACTACTGGAGAAGAGTTGCCTCCTCAAAGTAGCATCTACCTTGATGACTGAAATGGAGAAAAGCCCCAAGGACTGATGTGGCTGATGTGGCATGACTCAAAATGAGAAACAGCTGTAAACATCCATTAATAATTGGAACATGGAATGTATGTACTATGAATCTAGGAAAATCAGAAATCATTAAAACAGAAACAGAGCACATAAACATTGACATTCTAGGTATAAGTGAGCTAAAGTGGACTGGCATGGGCCATTATGAGTCAGATAATCATATGGTCTACTATCATGGGAATGACAAATTAAAGAGAAATGGAGTTGCATTATTCATCATCAAAAAAGACATCTCAAGATCTATCCCAAAATACAATGCTGTCTGTGAAGGAATAATATCCATATGCCTATAAGGAATGCCAGTTAATATGGCTTCAAATTTACACACCCACCCCTAAGCCCACAAATGAAGATAGAGAATAATTCTACCAGTTTCTGCGATCTGAAATAGATCAAACATGCAATCAGTATGTACTGATAATTACTGGTGACTGGAATGCAAAAGTTGGAAACAAAGAAGAAAGCTCAGTAGTCAGAAAATATGGCCTTGGTGACAGAAATGATGCTGGAGATGGCATGATAGAATTTTGTCACCTCAATGAACTTTTCATAGCAAATACACTTTTTCACCAACATAAACAGTGACTATACACATGGACTTCACCAGATGGAACATACAGAAACCAAATTGACTACATTTGTGGAAGGAAATGGTGGAAAAGCTCTGTATCAGATGTCACAAGAAGACTGGGTGCTGATTGTGGATCAGACCATGAACTGCTCATATGCAAGTTCAAACTGAAACTGAGGAAAATTAGAACAAGAGCCAAGAGCCAAGGTATGAACTTGAGTATATCCCATCTGAGTTCAGAGACCACCTCAAGAAGAGGTTTAATGCACTAGACATAAATGATAGAAGACCAGACAAGTTGTGGCATGACTTCAAACATATCATTCATGAGGAAAGCAAAAGGTTATTTAAATGACAGGAGAAAAAAGAAAAGACCAAATTACATGTCAAAAGAGACTCTGAAACTTGGCCTTGACCGTCAAGCAGCTAAAGTAAAAGGAAGATATGGTGAAGTTAAGGAAGTAAACACAAGATTTCAAAAGGCAGCTCAAGAAGACAAAATCAAATATTTTAATGACATGTGCAAAGAGCTGGAGATAGAAAACCAAAAGAGAAAAACATGCATTGTTTTTCTCAATCTTAAGGAATTGAAGAAAAAATTAAAACCTCGAGTGGCAATAGTGAAAGATTCTGCAAGGAAAGTATTAAATGATGCAGGAAACATCAAAAGAAGATAGAAAGAATACAAACAGTCATTCTACAAAAAAGAATTGGTGGGTGACCAACCATTTCAAGAAGTTGCATATGATGAGGAGCCAATGGTATTGAAGGACAAAGTAGAGGCTGCCTTGAAGGAATTGGTAAAACACAAGGCTCTAGGAATTGATGGAATACCAATAGAGCTGTTTCAACAAACAGATGCAGCACCTGAGGTGCTAACACATTTATGCCAAAAGATCTGGAAAACAGCTACCTGGCCAACTGACTGGATGAGATCCATATTTGTGCCTATTCCCAAGAAAGGGAATCCAACCAGATGTGGAAACTACTGAATGACATTAATGATATCATTTAAAATAGATATAAAAACAAAATCTGATGTAGGTGCCACAATTATATAAAAGCCACTAAGAAATCTTACTTAAGAATTGTTGTTGTTAGGTGCTGTCAAGTCGTATTCGACTCATAGCGACCCTCATAGGGTTTTCAATGGAAGATTGTTTCGGGATTACCTTGGGAGTGGGTTGCCACATCCTTCTCCCATTTTCTGCAGTGCTGGGAATCGAACTCGGGACCTCAGAGACTGCAGAGCAGAGCTCTACCAACTGAGCTAAATCCCAGCCCTACCTAAGAATAGTGGTTTTGTTTTTGTTTTTGTTTTTTGTTTTTAAGTCACTGAAATACTAGCAAATATAAACTGGGAGTGATGGCTTACACCTGTAATCCCAGCAACTCAGGAGGCAGAGATAGGAGGATGGCAAATGTGAGATCAGAGACAATCTGTATAATTTAGTGAGACCCTGTCTTAAGACAAAAAATATAAAAAATGGGCTAGGGGTACAGCTCAGTAGTATAGCACTTGCAAAGTATACAAGTGCAAGGCTCTGGGTTAAACCCTCCAGTACCATTAAAAAAAAAGTAGCAAATAAAATTCAACATTTTAAAATAATTTTTTTGAACTTAAGGCCTAAACCAAGGGACACATGCATACTTTGCAAGTGCTCTACCACTGAGCTGTACCCCAGCCCCTTTTCTATTTTTTATCTTGAGACAGAATCTCACTAAATTACACAGGCTGCCTCTGGCCTCAAACTCACAATCCTCCTGCCTTGTCCTCTCCTGAGTAGCTGGAATTACAAGTGTGCACCACTACACTCAGCATCTTAACATAATTAAATACCAGGCCAAATGAGATCATATCAAGAATGCAAAGATAGTTCAACATTAGGGAATTTATTGCAATAATTACTCACTAACAATCAAAAGAAAAAGTATATTATCATCTCTTTTGAATGGTTTATTGATTCATTCGGCCAAGAAATAATTACTAAGCACCTACTATGTGCCAAGTGCTATATTATGTGCTGAGGATATGGTGGTGATCAAAATATCCAATCAATAGATAAACAAATACATTATTATATATTAACACCAAATATATATTAATATGTGGCAGTGATAAATGCTATGGCAAAGGTAAAACAGGCTATGGGAGAGAGAATGATGGAAAGGATGCTATTTAATATAAATGACCAGGGAAGGCCTCTCTGTTAGGATTAAATTTGAGCAAGATCTAAAGGAGGTAAGGAAGCTAGCTAAGAAAATATTTGGAGAAAGAGGGTTCCAGGTAGAAAGAACAGCAAATGCAAAGGCCTGAAAGTAGAAGAATGCTTAGTATTTTTGAGGTCACCAATATGACTGGAGTAAAAAAATGGAGACCAGAAGAACACAAAATCAGAGAGATGGAGAGCAGAGGGGACAGATCGGGGACAGAGGGGACATACAGGTCATAGTAAGGACATTAGCTTTTATTCTGATTGCAACCGGTACTGCTATGAGGTTTTGAAGAGAATGACATGACAACATGATTTGGCCTCGATTATAATAAGATTCTTCTGATTGCTATGTTAAGAATGAACTTGGCCAGGTGACTCATCCCAGCACTTGGGAGGCAATGAAGGAGGATTGCATGCACACACACACACACACACACACACACACACACACACACACTCACACACTCACACAAATTAATTAGTTAATTTTAATAAGAGGAAAATGTAATAGTCTAAGTAAGGAACCATGGTACTAGCACCAGAATGTCAGTGGTGAGATGTGGTTACATTCTGGATACATTATGAATTCCAATACAGTAAAACCAGTTTTTTTTTTTAACAAAAAATAAAAATAAAAATAGGAATTCTCAGATGCCAGTATAGTTAAATACTTTCTTTGTATCAGTTCAGTTTCTCCAAAGAGATTGTCTTATCTCCTACCTAGGGATAACAACAGTCTCACTGCTAGCTTTTTTTCTTTTCATTTTTTCCTTCCTTCCTTCCTTCCTTCCTTCCTTCCTTCCTTCCTTCCTTCCTTCCTCTCTCTCTCTCTCTCTCTCTCTCTCTCTCTCTCTCTCTCTCTTCTTTTTTTTTTCTGGCACTGGAGGATTGAACCCAGGGCCTCATACATGCTTTGTAAGCACTCTGTCACTGAGATGCTATCTGAGCCCACTTTTAACTTTTTATTCTGAGACAGGGTCTCACTAAATTTTGCGATTCTCTCGCCTTGAACTTGCAATCCTCCTGTCTCCCGCCTCCCAAGTTGCCAAGATTATAGGCATGCACTATCATGCCCAGTGCACTGCTACTTTTCTGAAGCTAGATAAAGGAAAAAGCAGAGCTTAGAATACAGGCTTTCAGATTCTCATCTTATCTTTCTTTTCATACCCATTCCTCAGAGTCTGACCTACTCAAATCCAGATCCTTTCTGGTTCAATTTCTCTGAGATGAAACCTTCTGTCTTCTGCATGGTGACGGAGAAGAAAAAATCTGTCTACTTGGGTGGGACTGAGGATAAGGAGTTGATCTTTACATGGACTTTTAAATCATCTACTCCCTCTGAGACCCTCTCTTTCTTGCACAAGTACCTCACCCTCTCCAGTTCCTGTGAGTTTCTGAGGTTCCACAGGACAAATTCTTGTGCTAATTGCTAATGTTCTCTTTCTCTGTAGTACCTCAGTTTGAACTTTTTCTACGCTGCTAAGTTATATGCCACTTTTCCATCCACTTTTAGCCTTTATATACTATGTCTTGGGGTTATAGCTATTTCCTAATGTTGTTGAATATGGAGGTTGTGTTTTTATCTCTTGTCCTCCTCCCACAAAGCCCTTAAACATGTTAAATGTACCTATGATCACTTCTAATAGGAAACAGCAAATAAAAACTTCCTAAGATACTTCTTTCCACCTATGAGATCAGTGGAGATCATTAATGAGGTGATTGGCAGTTGTGGTTCCTCACTGGCTGTTGATTGGAAGCATCAGTTCTTTGTCACATAGGCTTTTCATAGGTAGGTTTCCTGCAGGTCCTTAAGACACAATGACTAACATCCCCCAGAACAAATGATAGAACAGAGTCTAAGACAAAAGTTGCAGTCTTTTTTTTTTTGAAAAACGGCTTTATTGAGATATAATTTAAATACCATACAATTCACTCATATGAAATGTACCATTCAATGGCTTTAGTACACGGTTAGGGTTTTGCATCCACTGCCACAATTGATGATAGAGCATTTTCATTACTTCCAACAAAAACCCTGTATAAGCCATCACTCCAATCTTCCCTCAACCCTCTAGCCCTAGGCAACTAATAGTTTACTATCTCTATCTATTTGCCTACCCTGGATATTACATATAAATGGAATTGTGCAATATTTGGGTTTTGGTGACTGGCTTCTTTCAGTTAGTATGATTTTAAGGTTTATCATGTTGTAGCATGTATCAGTACTTCATTTCTTTTTATTGTTGTTGTTGTTAGGTGCCATCGAGTCGGTATCCGACTCATAGTGACCCTCTGTACAACAGGGGAAACACTATTGTCAGTGCTTCTCTGCTGTTCATAGGGTTTTCAATGGCAGATTGATTTTTGGGAGGGGGTTGCCAGGTCCTTCTCCCAGCCTACAGCTTCTGGTGTTCCCAGGCGGTCTCCCATCCAGGTACTAACCAGGCCC